>VMDO01041467.1:0-11188 GCA_007922755.1 Pedetes capensis
AGAGAATATGATACCATCATTAATAAAAGACTCTTAGGCATAAAATATATGTTAGGATAAAACTTTGTGGCAGAAGTGAAATGGAAGTCCAAGTTCAGTGTAAAAGATAAACAAGGTAAAATATCTATATTAAAGAATTTGTTCACACATATTTTTAAATGGACATTAAATGGACATCATTGTTGCTGGGTGCTATTAATTAGGGTCCAATTCATAGGGACCCTAAATATAACTGAATGAAACACTACCCAACGTTGTGCCATGCACACCATCATTTTTATGTTTGAGCCATTGTTGTAGCCACTATGTTTCTTCTCATTTTCAGTCACGCCACATCAGCAAAAGGAGGGCTCCAAGGCTTTACTCCATTCCTGTCATTATGATGGGCTCTACTTTGAGGAGACAATTCTTCCCCAGTCATTTCTTGAATGCCTTCCAGCCTGGAGATCTCACTTTTTAGTACTGTATTTCACAATGTTTCTCTGCTATTCATAGGGCTTTCAATGGGTAATTGTTTCAAGAGTGGGCTGGCACATCATTCTTTCTAGTCTGTCTTAGTCTGGAAGCTCAGCTAAACCCTGCCCACCATGGGTGGCACTTCTGGTACCTGAAATACCGGTGGCACAAATTTCAGGATCACAGCAACATGAAAGCCTTCATAGTAAACAAACTGACAGACACATGAGGAAGAAATGGACAGTGGTGAGTCTTATATCAATGTGTTTATATTCCATTTGATATATTTTTAAAATGCAGCCTAATGATTTCTCTTAAAATGTAGTATTTACAATATGCTAGTAATTATAGCTTTTGCAACAATTTAAACTAATCATCAAAAATTTTTGGTGTCAATTTATGACTATCAAAGGGGGACACAATTGTGTAAAAAAATTATGGGGTATTGCTAGCACAGTATTTGAATACCAGTGATCTTTTTGTTGTTGTTCTGTACTTGGGGGTTGAACCCAGGGTCTCACGCATGCTTTCAAGTGCATTACCACTGACCTGTTTCCTCAGCCAATTTTTGTATTTTCTATCTTGAGACAGGCTCTCACTAAATTACACAGGATACCTCTTGCCTTAAGCCTGCAATGCTGCTGCCTCTGCCTATTGAGTCTATGGGATTACAAGCATGTACCACCACACTTGACAAGAAAACTCATCTTACCAAGCTTTAAAAATTGAAAAACAGAAAAATTCAATCACGCATCTTTTTCAATCTCAGGTCTGCTCCTACCTTTTCTGAGCACACAAACATATTTGATTCTTTTCCCAAGTAGTTCCCTAGCCTCTTAAAGTTGTATCACAGTATCTTTATTAATCTTGTACTATGTTTGGTACCCCCAGACATCTGTCAGTTTGCCATACTGTGGGGGCTTGCATGTTGCTATGAGGCTGAAAGGTATGCCACTAGTATCTCAGATACAAGCAGGTCACCCTTGGTGGACAGGTTTCAGCTGAACTTCCACACTAAGACATACCAGGGAGTAGGACCTGGCAGACCACTCTCAAAACAACTAACCATTGAAAACCCTATGAATAGCAAAGAAGCCAGGCATGGTGACACATGCCTATAATCCCAGTAGCTCAGGAGACAGAGACAGGAGGATCTCAAGTTCAAGACCAGAAGCAGTCCACAGTCTGCAATTTGGCAAGACACTGTCTCAAAAGTGAAAAAAAAAAAGAGCTGGAGGTGAACCTCAGGGTTCTAGCACTTGCAAAACATGCAAGCAGAAAACCCTAGGTTCAACCCCCAGTACAAAAAAAAAAAAGAAAGAAAAGAAAAGAAAGAAAAGAAAACCCTATGAATAGCAAAGAAACACTGTCAGATATACTGCAGGATAATGAGCCTCCCAGGTTGGAAGGCACTCAACACTCAAGATTCTACTGTGGAAGAGTTGCCTCTTTGAAGTAGAGTCTATCTTAATGACAGAAATGGAGCTAAGTGTCAGAGACCTCCATTTGCTCATGTGGCATGACTCAAAATGAGTAGAAACAACTGTAAACATCCATTAATAATTACAACATGGAATGTATGTAGAATGAATCTAGGAAAATTAGAAATCATTAAAAGAGAAGTGGAGTGCATAAATATTGACATTCTAGGCATGAGCGGCCTGCAGCGGTGGCCCTGTGGCATCTGATCCCGTCAGATCTCGGAAGCTAAGCAGGGTCGGGCCTGGTTAGTACCTGGATGGGAGACCACCTGGGAACACCAGAAGCTGAAGGCTTGGGAGAAGGACCTGGCAACCCCCTCCCAAAAATCAATCTGCCATTGAAAACCCTATGAGCAGCAGAGAAGCACTGACAATAGTGTTTCCCCTGTTGTACAGAGGGTCACTATGAGTCGGATACCGACTTCACAGCACCTAACAACAACAACAAGGCATGAGTGAGTTAAATGGACCAGAATGGGCCATTTTGAGTCAGATAATCATAAGGTCTACTATGCGGAAAATGACAAACTAAAGAGAAATGGGGTTTCATTCATTATCAAAAAAGACATTTCAAGATCTTTCCTGAAATACAACATTGTCAGTAATAGAATACTATCCATATGCCTACATGGAAGTCCAGTTAATATGACTATTCAAATTTATGCACCCACCACTAGGGCCACAAATGAATAAAAGGATTTCTACCAACTTCTGCAATCTGAAATAGATCAAACATGCAATAAGGACATGCTGATAATTACTGGCGACTGGAATGCAAATATTGGAAACAAAGAAGTCCAACAGTTGGAAAATATGGCCTTGTTGACCGAAACTATGCATGATCGCATGATAGAATTTTGAACATTCAATGGACTTTTCATTGCAAATACATTTTTCAACAACATAAATAGTGACTATAAACAGGGAATTCACTAGATGGAACACAGAAGAACAAAATTGACTATATTTGTGGAAAGAGATGATGGAAAAGTTCCATATCAAATGTCAGAACAAGACCGGGTACTGATTGTGGATCAGACTGTCAACTTCTTATACACAAGTTCAAACTGAAACTGAAGAAAATAAAAACAAGTGTACAAGAGCCAAGGTACAACCCATGAGTATATCACACCTGAGTTCAGAGACCATGTGAAGAACATGTTTAATGCATTAGACACAAATGATAGGAGACCATACAAGTGTGGCATGACATCGAAGATATCATTCATGAAGAAGGTAAAAAATTATTAAAAAGACAAGAAAAACGTGACCAAATTGCATATCAAAAGTGACTCTGAAACATGCTGTTGAACATCAAGCAGCTAAAGTGAAAGGAAAATATGATGAAGTTAAGGATTTAAATAGAAAATTTCAAAAGGCAGCTCGAGAAGACAAAAACAAATATTATAATGACATGTGCAAAGAGCTGGTGACAAAAAAATGAAAAGGGAAGAAGAATATGCTCTGTGTTTCTCAAGCTTAAGGAACTGAGGAAAAAATTCAAGTCCCAAGTGGCAGTAGTGAAAGATTCTACAGGGAAAATATTAAATGATGCAGGAAACATCAAAAGAAGGTAGAAGGAATACACAGAGTCATTATACAAAAAAGAATTGGTATATGACCAACCATTTCAAGAGGTTGCATATGAAGAGGAACCAACGGTATTGAAAGATGAAGTGGAAGCTGCCTTGAACGAACTGGTGAAACACAAGGTGCCAGAAATTGATGGAATACCAGTAGAGGTGTTTCAACAAACAGATGCAGCACTGGAGGTGTTAATATGTTTATGACAATAGATTTGGAAAACAGCTACCCTGCCAACTGACAAGAAGAGATCCATATTTGTGCCTACTCTCAAAAAAGGGGATTCAACTGAATGTGGAAACTATCAAACAATATCAATATCACACACCAGCAAAATTTTACTCAAGATCATTCAAAAATGACTGCAGTAGTATATAGACAAGGAATTGCTGGAAATTCAGGCCAGTTTCAGAAGAAGGCGGGGAACGAGGGACTTCATTGCTGATGTCAGGTGGATATTAGCCAAAAGCAGAGAATGTCAAAAAGATGTCTATGTTTTATTGAATATGCAAAGTTATTTGACTGTGTAGTTCATAACAAATTATGGATAACACTTTGAAAAATGGGAATACCAGAGCACCTAATTTTAATCATGAGGAATTTGTACGTGAACCAGGAGGAAGTGGTTAGAATAGAACAAGGAAACACTACCTGGTTTAAAGTTGAGAAAGGTGTGTGTCAGGGCTATATAATTTCACCCTATCTCTTCAATTTATATTCAGAGCAAATAATCTGAGAAGCTGGACTTTATGAGGAAGAATGCAGGATCAGGATTGGAGGAAGACTCATTAAGAGCCTGTGTTATGCAGATGACACAACACTGCTTGCTGAAAGCGAAGAGGATTTAAAACATTTACTGATGAAGATCAAAGATCATAGTCTTCAATATGGGTTATGACTAAACATCAACAAAACAAAAATCCTTATGACTAGGTCAGTACGAAACTTCAAAATAAATGGAGAAAAGGTAGAGGTTATCCATGATTTTGCTTTACTTGGCTCTACAATCATCACCTGCAGAAGCAGCAGTCAAGAAGTCAAAAGACACATTGCTTTGGGAGAAGCCATGGCAAAAGATGTCTTTAGAGTACTGAAAAATAAAGATGTCACATTGAAGACGAAGGTGCGCCTGAATCATGCCATGGTATTTTCATTCACATCATATGATTGCAAAAACTGGACATAGAACAAGCGAGACAGGAAAAGAATTGATGCTTTTGAATTATGGTGCTGGAGATGTCTATTCAACATACCATGGAGTGCCAAAAGAACCAACAGTTCTGTCCTAGAAGAAGTGCAACCAGATTGCTCTATGGAAGCAAGGATGGCTACACTGTGTCTTACATATTTGAGACATGTAGTCAGGAGAGACTGATCCCTGGAGAAAGACATCATGTTTGGGAGAGTGGCAGGTCAGAGAAAAAAAGAAAACCCCCCACCAGATGGATTGGCATAGTGTCTGCAACAGTAGACTTTAACATAAATAAGATCAGTTGCCTGGCACAGAATTGGGGAGTGTTTCCTTCCGATGTACATAGGGTTGCTATGAGTCAGACTGCACTTGTGGACACCTAACAACAACAACGTTTGGTACAAAGAGACATTGTCTGCTAAGGGTTGTACATATATCTGTCTATGTAGAATACATAGTGAACAACTCTACGGGTCAGTTTCCATAGACTATAATGTGAATAGCACTTGTTGGAGTTGTGCAGGTTGGCAGTCTTTATCTATGAATAAAAGGAGACAGAAAACCCTAGAAGCTCATATTCTAGAGAAATTCAATAATATCTTTCAAGCTGAGCACCTAATCCTCTTCAAAATAAGGAAGTTGCCCAATGCATTTCTTTGGAATTGTTGTTGTTGTTGTTAGGTGCCGTCGAGTCGGTATCCGACTCATAGCGACACTCATAGGGTTTTCAATGGCTGACTGTTTCGGGATTGCCTTGGGAGTGGATTGCCAGGCCCTTCTCCCATTTTTGTGGTGCTGGGAATTGAACTAGGAACCTCAGAGACCGCAGAGCAGTGCTCTACCAACTGAGCTAAATCCCAGCCCGTTTCTTTGGAGTATAATCCATAATTTCTCTTTTGATCTAAGAGCAAGAGCAACTTGCTCATTTGTTGTCTGGTATGAATTCCTAATTAATCAGCACTGAATAATTGACAAGACAAGTTTTCTTGTAATTCTGTAGTTCCATTCTTTAAATGTTGAGAAGTCTTTTCTTTCTCTGGAATGTTCATCCTTTGTAACAAAGTCCCCCAAATCTTACAAGATAATTGCCTTAATTTTTCTTTGAATTATACTTGTACATAATTTCTCTGAAAGGAGATAGATGAAGAACAAAGTATTTCAGAGACTCCTGTATTTATGAATTAGCATGCCCAGTTCACAGAGACCAACTAAGATTATGATTTAGTATATGAGTGCCTTTAGTTTTATTATCCATATGACAATGCTCTATGTAACCACACTGCTCCTGTTATGGCAATTTCTGTCAAATAAAAACATTGCAGTGTATCCTTATCCATTTTATTTACTAAATCTGGCACCTTGAAACTTCTGTGCCTTTCCCAAAGTAAAAATATCCATGAAAGTTAGACATATTGAAACTACTCAAAATATCAAGTTGGCCACAATGGCACAACTAAATACATTTATCAAAGAGAACTTCCGGAACTGCTTTAGATACAGCAATAATGACAAAATAAGTGTTTTCAAAGCCAGGTGGAGTATTTTGAAGTAGATTAATGGCAATGTGCCTTTTACTGTCATATATTTTTTTAAAAAATAGACATATTTTTTATTATACCTCATAACACTTAAAATAGAGGAAACACAGCAATATCTATAATTTCTAAAGAAATTGGAGAGATATCAAAAGTACTTAAAGTTGTATGGGATAAAACTTTCAGTTTGCTTTATACATGCATTCTCAAAATATGAAATTTTGGACCTCAAGGGGAAAAACATCATTGGTTCTTGTTGCTGTTGTTAGGTGCCATCAATTTAAATCTTACTCATGGTGACCCTATATACAACAAAACAAAACATTGACACTGTGCTATGCCCTGTAGTTTGTCAGTGCTTCCCTGTTTTTCATAGGTTTTTCAATAGCTGATTATTTTATAATTGCTTCAGGAGTGGATTGCCATATCCTTCTCCCAATTTTGGCAGTGCTGGAGATTGAACCCAGGGCTTCAGAGAGCACAGAGCAGCACTCTACCAATTGAGCTAAATCCAAGCCTCTAGTTCTTCTCAGATGAATATAGATATAGATATAGATATAGATCTATATAGATATACAGATCATATATATATATATATGTGTGTGTGTGTGTGTGTGTGTGTGTGTGTGTGTGTGTGTGTGTGTGTGTGTATCCCCTCCATTGCCGGGGGCATCAAGTTCATATCCCAGTGTTCTTTGTGCTTCTTTCCTCTCTGTCCTTTTCCAAGTGTTCATTATTTTGAAGCAAGGACGTAGTTTGTCTTTCAGTGAAAAATACCAAATTTCTCTGGATCTTCCAGTAGGAGCTATGTCAACAGTGTTGCTAACACTGGAGCCAAAAATCTGTGTATCATCTTCATAAAGGGGAACAAGGAATGAGTAAGCAGATTTCCTGCTATTGGTGTGGGTGACAGGGGCGATGGCCACAGTCAAGAATGACAAACCAGTTCTGCAGAGTCATATGCAGATATTGTTGTTGTTGTTATTTGGTGCTGTTGAGTTGAATCAGTATCCTCATAGTGACCCTCACAGGGTTTTCAATGGCTGACTGTTTGGGGATTGCCTTGGGAGTGGGTTGCCAGGCCCTTCTCCCATTTTTGCGGTGCTGGGAATTGAATTCTGGACCTCAGAGACTGGAGCGCAGCACTCTACCAACTGAGCTAAATCCCAGCCTCCATGCATATATTAGAATGCATTTTATCAGACAACCATCAATTTTAACTTCAAATAACACAGGAGAGAATTATAGCGCATTTATGCAATTTAATTCCCAATGAACTCTGAAGATAACCCTATCGGTGAGGAGCAAACATTTATTTATAGTATCTATTATTTTTTTTATTTATCTATTTTTTCCATGGTTGGGGGTTGAACTCAGGTGTTTAACCATTAGGTTGCACCCCCAGTGCATTTTTTATTTTTTTATTTTAAGTCAGTGTCTTGTTAAGTTACACAGGATACCTCTGGTCTAGACTTGCCTTCCTCCTGCATCCACCTTCCAAATGAATTTTATTATAGGTATGTGACTGTCTTCAGCCGAGGAGCAGACTGTTTGACCCAGTGGATATCAGGGCATGCTTCAATATCAGAACCTTTAATACACAATATAACTAAGTGAATTCCCTCATTTGTGGAATAGTAAACATTTTTATCTTACTTTGAAGTAAAAATAGATTATCAGAGGTAAACGAAATATACATAAAATTCTTTGGAATTGTATCTTATTATTAAAATGGCAAAAATTTTGTAAATCTTGTAATAACCTTTTTATATCTACGTGTCACCCCCAAATTTTGCGAAACCAGATTTAGCAAAATTCCTCCACTTAATTTTAACCATTAATAGCAGCATTTATTCCATTTTCTAAACAGAAGGCTAAATTGACAGATGTACAGTATAAGCAAGTAAATTTCACTTCATTTCTACAAATCAATTATAAGAAATCTGTGCCTGTGCTGCACTGCATTATTTTTGCACATTTTATTTTTAATAACAATGCCACCTCCTATATTATATAGCAATGCTTGAATAAGGAACTGTCTCTTCTACTAATGTCTCTTCAGAACAGTAAGGCTTTTGGAGATAAGATTCATTCATGTAAAATACAAGACACCTATTATTCAGAAAATATATCTAAGTACAATTGAAAGGTTCTCTGTATTTCACATTTATTATACAGTCTTTTGGAGTACTGTTTGTTCTGTAATTTTAAATCCATATAGAAAGACAGCCATGAAATGCAAATATATTCAGAGGGCTAAATGGCAATATCAAGATAAAATGTCCTATTTCAAGGATAAGTATCTACAAAGGAGTATCAAAATTTCAAAGAAACATTATTGATTCTGAAACACAGGAAAATTCTGACTCAAGGAGTTATGGTCATACCCAGAAGTAGCCTTATTACTAGCAGTAATAATAAGAAACATGTTGAAATCACTCACAAGTGTAATATATAAAATTGATCCTTTTCTCTGATTCCCTTACACGCAACACACACACACACACACACACACACACACACACACACAAAACAAAACAAAATAGTATTTTGATAATAGTAAGAAATGACACTTTTAAGGTTTTAATTCTTATAATCTTCAATTGTAATAAAATTCAGTGTTTTCATTTTAATAAACAATTATTCAAAAGGATTACTGAATGGTGAGTTACTGTATTTGTATTATGGGTTAGACTGTGTTCATCACAATACATTAATAGATTCAATCCTAATTTCCAGTGCATCAAAATTTGACCCTATTTGGAGATAAGGCATCCTTTGTAATCGGATTAAAATGAAATCACTATGGTAGCACTTAATCCGATATGAATGGTGTCCTTAGAAAAAGATAAATTTGAACACAGACATGAATACCTATGAAGAGAAACAAAGAGAAGATGGCCATATATAAACCATATAGAAAAGCCTAAAACAGATCAGATTTTTCTTCCATAGTCCTGGAAAGGAATCAATCCTGCAGGCACCTTAATTTTTGATGTATATGTCCCAGAACTGGGAGGCATTTCAGAATTCATTTCTGTTACGACACCCAGTTTGTGGTAGTTTATTATCATATCCCCACATTCTGGCTAATGTAGTTACTAAGAATAATTACAATGTTTGTGTGAGCAAGCAGTGCCTTATAACCAAACATGATTTTTCAATCCCACTAAATATTCTCTATCACTGGTCAATAAATAAGGTCACAAGCTTCAAAAAGTTTCTTGCAGAAAGTCATTGCCTATTAAGTCAGCCTAGTTATATTTCCTTTATTCACTTTTTTGTGATAATGGATTATAGAGATGTATTCTTCTATTTGTAAACTAAAAATTGTATTTATATGTTCTACAAGCAATTTAAACTTCAGAGTGTAACAGGACACTATGTATTAGGTTCTGTTTTAAAGTCTTTTTCAGCTCCACCTCCCTACAGGAAATATCATGCTGGGAGTTAAATAAAATGACCTGACCCTCCATACCCTGGCCACTGGCAGGAGGAGCAAAACTTATCTCCAGTAACTAGAGCTCACACATCTCTTTACATATGCACATTTCCTGGATTTTGTTTCACTTTTCTACATGTTGCAACCCTCCTATGTTCATGGAGGAGCCAAATTGAAGGTTTCCTCGCCCCAGTTTTTGCAAAGATAGGTAATATAAATTAATTTTTTCTGTGATTTTTCTTAATACAGACCTCATGGCTGGGGGCTCAAGTAACAGAATTTGGAAGCTGCAAAGACAGCATTTGGTGGCATCAAATGTTATCCCACAGGTTGCATCCCACAGGGTTTTTTTGCTCATGACCTATCAGCCTTGGATGAAAGGGGAGAATGGAGATAAGTCCCTGCAGCTGTGAAACTTAGTTTTGTTTTGGGACTGTACTTTTAGCCAGTATCAACAGTCTTTTGCTACTTATGATAAAAGGGAAATATGAATGGTTTGAAATATATGGACCCAAAGTTTGTTTCTCTGGAAACTCGCCAGTAGTACACATCTGGTCTGGTTCTTTTTTTTTTGCTTCCTTGTCATCTGTGGCTTTTAGCCAATTTATGACTCCTTATGAGCCTTCTGGTCTCTTTTGAAGAAAAATTTGGAGTTCCTTTTAAAATGTTTTTTTGACAGGGAAGCTCGGTTTCTTTGTTGGTGCTTTATTTGTGGTTCAGGTCCCAAATTGCAGAGACATCCAGGGGTCTAGAGAACGAAGTACATTTGGAGAACTATGTTGTAGCTTTCATGAGAATGAAAAGAGCTAATTCTACATTGGAGTTCCCTAGAGAAAGTCTGATTATGATTAAGAAAAAGATTATTTTATATTTGTGGTACCACATAATATATGTAACTGAATGTACATTTAGATGTGATGGAACTGTTTTCCTAGAAAGAACTAACTAGAGTATCTGTGTCCCCCTTTTGTCTTTCTGAGCTCATGTTTATTTGTTGTTGTTTGTTTTATTTTTTGACTTTCTTACTCATGATGAATTCCCTATATATTTCCTAGCTGCCCAGCTAATCTCTTATTCAAAGGTATTTGGAGGTTTGTTATTCAGCCAGTCCTGGCATGAATACAGACATCAAAAGAATTAGCTCAGAGTGTTTGAGACTAAAAGAAAGAAAGATGGTAAAAAGATTTTTTTTTTGTTTTTGTTTTTGTTTTTTTTGAAAAACCAAGTTATGGTCACATGAAATTTTGATTCAAGGTTTGTAAGGCTTGAAACTCTTAAGGTTTACTCGGATAGCCAAGTATCCTCAGCTTGTTTGTATGTCACTAATTCAGATTTATGTATCTGTCCATAGGCTTGGTGAATTTGTTACCATGTTGCTGTCTTATAATTAAAACTTTAAGTAAATCTCTAACAAATGAGGTAGCTTAAACTTTTGATAAGATAAAATAAAGATGTCCTCAGAATGTTAACATATATTTTGTCTATGTTACTAGTCAGT
>VMDO01041468.1:0-11221 GCA_007922755.1 Pedetes capensis
TTTACACTTATTAAACAGTATTGACTGAAATAACTCTGAATCTCCTCCAGTAAGAACTGATTTAGCTACAAATCACTGTTCCAGCTCTGAAATCATTAATCAGCCTTAGGCAAGATCCATTATGTGGGATTTCAGCGTAGAAGAAATATTAACGGCTCCCTGGAAGAAACGTTACCATCATATTGGCTGTGGCTCCCTGCTGGAGCAGCAAATTACCCTCCAGTAATAATTATAACACATTAGTAGAGGTTTAATTTCCAATAAGTGCTCTCTGTTTAAGAAATGGCAATCTCACCATGGCTCAGAGAACAATAGATCATGTTATCAGAAGGAATAAACCTACATGGAATTAAATGAAAGATAATAAAAAATTCATTACGGTTTTGAAATGGTAGAAAAAAGAAAAGCCAGTCAGGATGAGTTCCTCAAGTGCATTTTTATGGTAAAACTTTCTGTTTATAGATCTTCTCCTTGGAAAGTACTGGGCATGGCTGTGCATATTTCCTCTCAAGTTTAGTTGGTAGCAAAATTGTTAATTCACTAGTTCATATCCAGGATGACCAACTAGTTATTATGTTTTTTTCTAAGGCATAGACGATAGAGATGAGCATAATAGAACGACAGGGATAATTCGTTCTGTAACTATGAATGAGAATTTACTTTTGGCACCCAAATTAATATTCCAATACAAAAACTTTCAAAAGTAGAGGAAAATCATAATTTCACACATAGTTTCTCTTCCTACTGATACAATACTACATTAGACAGACAATAAAATATTTTTTTAGAGTTAAGCCTATAAATAGCTTAGAAAGATAATTGCTTCCTAGGAGGTTTGAGGAGTCTGAGTTCTAAAAAGGCTAAAAATCTCTTCTGAAAACAGAGAATGGAGTCTCTATTGCGTACAAGATATCATATCGTACTGAGACCTTTATAGTGTTCACTGCATTGTCTATCTTTTAGTTTAAAGTGAAAACAAGCATACAGATATTAATAAGATTTACACAATTTTTAAATGTGATGAAGGCTTTGTTCAAAATGATTTAAAATAGTTTTATTTAGGCCTGCAAGGTAGCTTGGATTTGTAATCCCAGTGACTTGAGGAACAGAGGTTGGAGGATTGCAGGCTCAAGGCCAGAGGCAGCCTGCATAACTTAGTGAGACCCTGTATCAAGATATATATATATATATATATATATATATATATATATATATATATATATATAGAAAAAAGGCTAGGAGTGAAGCACAGTGGTAGGGCACTTGCAAAGTATATGTGAGTCTCTAGGTTCAAACTCCAAGTACTGAAAAAAGAAAAAAGGTTTTGCTTAGTCTATTGCTTCTCAAATTAATAAGTATCCAGATTATATGATAAATATTGATGTGATACTGAAATTTTGATGTTTGAAAATGTCCTGTGCTTAAGCTGTCTGTATTGTAAAAGCATTTTTATTTTAATAGCTAAACTTAGTTCTTCTACTGAACAAGTTTTCGCACAGTGCCTAAACCAAATTATGTATGTGCTAGAGCTTGAAAATTGTTCTTCAGGTTTAGTGAACTATTGATTTAAGGGATTCAAGGTGATTCCATTATTGGGTAAAGAGACTCATGTTTTTTTTTTCCTAACACTGTGGAGTTTGGAGTTTGATTTATGTGTCCATGAATGTACATACATAGAGATTTTTTTCTTTCTATTTTATTGCTTGATGGATGTCAGGTCATACTGTCAGACATAGAAACCAAAATGACATAAAACTGTTATATGTTAGTTTTTATGGTGAAACTATACATTAAGATTGAATCTGTACAAAATTTATTTTAAAAACCTCCCTTCCTAATTCTAACTAATGAATCAGATTTGAAACCTAGAATAAGAAATTATCAGATTTCTCAAAATTTTAAAACATTACATTGCTTCAAATATTATATCTAGTGATACTAGATATACTAGTGATACTTTGGTAAAATATATTTATAAGCTTTTACTTACAGATATTTTTGCAAAGTAGAAAATGTAAACTCTTTTTGATAATTTCAACTTTTGAAATCAGTCTAACTCACATCTACAAACTGCCATTTTAAAGATGAATATGCATCATCCCTGAAAAATAATCATCATATAAACCCATTTTACAACTGAAGCAATGTGACAGATCATGATCTTGTAGCCCCCACTTCACCCAGAATGCAATACAATTGTCTTCTTCAATTACTTGAAGAAATATGAGTCAGATATGCAACTTATCAATGTGCTTTTGCACTAACAGATTTTTATTTCTTAGGATTCTTGTTGTTAGGTGCCATGGAGTCAGTATTCGACTCATAGCAACCCTACATACAAAAGACGAAACACTATTTTCAGTGCTTCTCTGCTATTCATAGGGCTTTCAATGGAGGATTGATTTTTGGGAGTGGTTTGTCAGGTCCTTCTCCCAAACCTACAGCACCTGGTGTTCCCAGGCTGTCTCCCATCCAAGTACTAACCAGGCCTGACCCTGTTTAGCTTCTGAGATCTGATGGGATCGGATGCCATAGGGCTACAGCTTCAGGTATTTCTTAGGATAGAAGGAGGTAAAACATAATTTAAAATATTTTCTTTTGATAATAAGCAATAAATATTTATTAGTTATTTTCTGTTTATGTGTATGTGTGGTACATTAGTAAATACAAAGGGTCTTATTCCCTTTGATTACCCAGTTATTGCTGATGTATCCCAGAGTAGTAAATATACATACACACACATATATATATATATATATATATATATATATATATATTTATAAAATTTCATGGCATCTTTTCTTTTATATTGTAATTTTAAAGACTGTCACTTTAGAAATAATTCAAGGTATATAACTAAAAGGTAGTTAATCGAAATTAGTGGATTTTTAAAAATTATAGAGGTTTAAATCACCAATAATGTAATTGGGACAATGACTCAGCAGCCCATGTACAAAACAATCTGCCATGAACCCTATGAATAGCAGTGAAGCACTGACAAAAATGTTTCACTTGTTGTACATAAGGTTGCTATATGTTGGACCGGACTCTGTGTCTAACAACAACAACAATAAAAAATAATGTAAAGCAGACATGCTTTCTAAATTTCAGAAAAGGAGTAATGTTTGTCATATTCTAAATATATAATAATGATGTCTCAAAATGAAGCTTTTCAGGACTGCATAGGATGAGGATCAGTGAGGAGTCAATTCCAAAAATCAATGGGAAGGAGAGAGATTGCATGTAAAAATATAAATGTGCAATGTGTAGCACATATAATATAACTCCAGAAGGCTTTAAGTGGCTCCCCAAAGTGTTTTAGAGGAATTGCTGAAGCAGGCAAACATGGCAATCCACACATTATAAGGTCTGATTGTCAAGGGCTTTTGCTGTAACATTGTTCATTTATGCTTATTGAAAGAACAGGAAACACAAAACTTAACAATTGGATTTCATTCTAGACCCTGGCATTTTTCAACTTTTGTCTTCATGGAAGCTTTCCAAGTGCTCTGAGCTCATTTCCTCACTTCTTACATGGCATAATAACACTTGAGCTAGCTGCTACTAGTTACTTTTATGAAAACCAAAGGAGACACAAGGTAATAACAAAAAGAATGAATAATAACACCAAAAATAATATCAATAATATTTACAATAAGAATGCCAACATGTTTACTTTCCTACACATTGAATCAGTATGCTAACTGATGTTGATATATTTCATACATTACTTTTTCACAATAACCATGTGAAATATTTAGTATTATTACTATCTCTGTTTTAGAGAGAAGAAAATAGAGTAAGAGTGAAGTATTTATCAAGGTCTTTGAGTGTATCTAAATCTTGAATCCAAGCCAGTATCTCAGTAGTCTATGTCACTAGCCCCAAACACTGTCAGCTGGGTGACTAGCCTGGTATGGTTTTTACAAACTGCTAAGCCATAACACTGTGGTTTCTGATCTCAGAAGTTTAGTAGGGTCGAGCCTGATTAGTACTTGGATAGGAGACCACTTGAGAACACTATATACTGAAGGCTTGAGAGAAGGATCCGGCAACCCGTTCCCAAAAATCAGTCAGCCCTTGAAAACCCTATCAATAGCAGAGAACGGACAATAGTGCTTTTCCTGTTGTACATAGGATGGCTTTGAGTAGGACAGCGACTTGGAGGCACCTAACAACAACAAAAATAATAGACCTTCTTGTAGCACATATGAGTTACCTGTTTGTTGTTTGATCCTCAAGGAGCTTGCCTTCTAGTTCAATGTCCAATAATATCAAGCAAAATAAATGAAATAAATGCTTAGAATTTATATAGGCATGCAGTCTGTTGTTTTATTTACATAGTAAAGACTTATATATTTACTTATATCCTTATTTTAAATGTAAATATTCTAATGTACATTAATACTCTCCTTATTTTCACTCTCAATATGTTAGCTGAATGGACCTTTATAATTCTACCTGTATTAATATATTTTTGCCATGTTTTCCAAATAAGGGCATCTATCGAGGATGTACAATTTTTTGTTTCCCTAGGACATTTTGAGTAAAGAATTGACTTGATCCATATATAAGTTATTTAATATAGTTAGTTCATATGTATAATAAAGTGGGGTCATGAAGAAAATAAACACTAAAAAAAGGTTGTAAACATTTTTGGGGATAGCATTAATAGCTGTCCATGGCTGCATGGAACCTTTGAGGCACAAGCTAGAAATGTAGATATAGATTGTACACCCATCTGGGAAAATGAAGGACTAGAGGGGAAAGATTATTTATATAAGCCTATATGATTTTAGGGCTGGGATTTAGCTCAGTTGGTAGAGTGCTGCACTGCAGTCTCTGAGGTCCAGAGTTCAATTCCCAGCACCACAAAAATGGGAGAAGGGCCTGGCAATCCACTCCCAAGGCAATCCTGAAATAGTCAGCCATTGAAAACCCTATGAGGGTTGCCATGAGTCGGATACCGACTCACTCGACAGCGCCTAACAACAACAACATATGATTTTAAGTTGTTACAATGATCAATTTAACTAAAGTTTGAAATGAATAATCTATTCAATGACCAGTAATTTTACTGTTCAAATAATATGCCCACAAGATCTGCCCTGTGGCCAAAACTGACACAATCACTATAAATAAAAAAAATAATTACTATAAGAATAGAAAAGTAAGATCATAGATAAGTCTACATAAAAGACTGTGCCTAGTCACAAGACTTTTCTTTTTCCTTTTTTCTAATTGAAGATCTTAAAAAAGGTAAATCTAAGGTCAAAATCATTTGTGTTATGGTAACTATAGTGAAAGAGCAGTACATTTCTTCAAAATGCATTCTTTTTTAGAAGACAGAAAGATTTCTTTATTGTGTATGAAATTCCTGATTCATTTTATCATATGTTATTTTGTCATGGTAGGAATATACAAATATGTGGTAATACTGATCACCAATTTTCAAACTTTATCAAAAAACCCATTTTCTTCAAATTTCCTATGTGATATCTGATTTTTAGTACTAAGAAGAATGGTGACATCATTGTACTCATTTAGAAAGTGAATTATTGCCATATGCTTTTTGTATGCCTAGGGGCATGTGTTTTAAAGCATTGTAGTTATGGGTTTTATTGCAACACATAGCTGGTGATTAATGTGGATATGCTTGTCTGATTGTCCTATGGATAACCTCAAATGAACTCCATAAACTTGCAAATTTAACAGAGATATATTGATTTCTTAATTTAATGAAACATGACTGTGTAATATAAAATAATGCATTCATTTAACGTAGTTACATTTAAAGATACTGATCTCTAAAACTCATGCCATACATGTATCTAAAGTGATTAAGGACCAAATGAGTGGTAGAGAGAACTTGCCAAGTTGACAGGTCATGGTAAACTAAAAGAATCAGTCTTTACATTTAGAATTCTTAATACTGAAAATAGGAGTATCTGGCATTTTTGTTGTCATTCATTTTCTTTTTTCATGTTAAAACATCTCAATTTTAAATATTATAATTTTTTGCTTTTTACTTTAATATTATTTCTTATTACTAATAAAAACAGAATTTTAAGGTGACTGTCAAGTACTTTCTTGATTGATTTTAATCATTTCTGTCAGCACCACCTACAGGAACTTATTTGAAGGCTTTCAGAGGACAGTTCCAATGCTCATCAAACATCATAAATTCATTCTTTATGAATTATTGATACATATATAGTTGAGGAGAAAAGAAGTTGAATTTGTTTTAATATTTCCACAATGTTTTTAATCTTAGAAAATATTATCCTTATGTTTGCTTTATATAACCATTATGCTTATTATTTCTGTTTTTTGACAATAGTAGTAACATCTTCATTATGCTCTACAGTAATATTTCATTGCTAAAAGCTTTCCAAAGAGAATTTCTGTGTGTATATCTTCCTTATGATGACAGTAGGAGTTTAGCATCTAGAAATAAATTCATACTATAAATGTTGATTTATTGAGGATTTTTCTGAACGAGTAAAACATACCAATGAAGCCAGTTTTGAGATTAAACAGTGATATATCTTGTAGCTGGGGCTAAATGAAGAAGCATCCTTAGGGATTACATATGTGTCTTCCACTCAAGTTCTTTTGTTAGAACTGAAAGCCCCAATTATGTAGCATCAGAAGGTACAGACCATCAGAGATACTGAGGTTTTGATGAGGTCATGAATGTGGAGAATTTTATGAGATATTAGTGTCCTTTTAAAAAAGAGAGAGGAGAACTCATTCTCCCTATGTACAAGGAATACCATGAGAGAACAAAACCAGCAAGAAAGCCCTTCCCAGAACACGACCATGGTGGTGCCTGAAATTTAAGATTTCCCAGCCTTCAGACCTGTGAGAAAGTATTGTTGTCAGAGCCCTGAATCCACGAGATTCTGTTATGGCAGCCCGAATTGACCAAATATAAAGAGTAACACAGAAGTGATTTGCCAGAGTACAAGGGGCAGCTTCAGGACTCACAATGGGGCCTCTCTCCCTCTCTCTCTCTCTCTCTCTCTCTCTCTCTCTTTCTATCATCTACATGCCCCCAATAATGTTTCCCAATCTGTGATTAGCCTAGTGCTGTGCGTTGAATATTTTCATTGTCCAAAATATACATGTTGAAACTTAATCCTCAATGCCATAATTTTAAAAACTGGGGCCATGGGAAGGTGATTAGGTTCTGAGAAACTTATTCCTTATAAACAAGATTGTTGTTATTGTTAGGTGCCATCAAGTTAGGTCTAACTCATAGTGACCCTATATACAATAGAACTAAATACTCCCTGATTCTGTGTAGGGCACACAGTTTTATTTATAGTTAAGCCCATTGTTTCACAAACTGTGTCAATCCATCAAGGTAAGGGTTTTCCTTTTTTATTTTTATTTTTTACTTCACTGACCTGGCACTCTCCCAAACATGATGTCTTTCTCCAGGGATTGGTCCCTCCGGACAACATGTCCAAAATATCTAAGATGCAATCTAGACATCCTTGCTTCCAAAGAGCACTCTGGTTGCACTTTTTCTAGGACAGTTCTCCCAGTTCTTTTTGAAGTCCATGGTATAGACAATATTCATTTCTAGCACCATAATTCAAAATCAACAGTAATTCTCATGTCTCCCTTATTCAATATCTAGCCTTCACAACCCTATGTGACTGAAAATACCATGGCATGAGTCAGGTGCAACTTTGTCTTCAATGTGACATTTTTGCTTTTCAACACCTTAAAGAGAATTTTTGAAACAGCATTTCCCAATGCAGTGTGTCTTTTGATTTCTTGACTGCTGCTTGCACAGGTGTTGATTTTAGAAACAAGTAAAGCAAAATATTGGACAGCTTCAAACTCTTTTCCATTTTTCATGAAGCTAGTTACTGACCCAGTTATAAGGATTTTTGTTTTGTTGATGTTGAGACACAATCCATGCTGAAGGCTGTATTCTTTGATCTTCATCAGTAAATGTTTCAAATCCTCTTTACTTTCAACAAGTAGAGTTTTGTCATCTCCATAATGCAGGTTGTTAATAAGTCTTCCTCCAAACATGACACAACATTCTTCTTCATAATGTCCAGCTTCTCAGGTTATTTGCTCAGCATAGAGTTTGGAGAGGTACAATGAAAGGATGCAGCCTTGATGCACACCTGTCTGAGCTTAAAACAAGGCAGTTTTTCCTTGTTCTCTTCAAATAACTACCTCCTGATACATGTACTGATTCCTTATGAGTACAATTAAGTACTCTGGTGTTCCCATTCTTTGCAGTGTTATTCATAATTTGTTATGATCCAAACAATCAAGTGCCTTTTCCTAGTCAATAAAATATAGATAGATAGATTCTGGTGTTCTCTACTTTGGATTAATATCCACCTGACATTAGCAATGATGTCCTGCATCCCACACCCTGTTCTGTAGCTGGCTTCATTTTCTGTAAGTTTCCTGTCTATATACTGCTGCACTCACTTTTGAATGATCTTTAACAAAATTTTGCTTGCATATGCTATTAATGATACTGTGCAATAATTTTCACATTTGGTTGAATCCTCTTTCTTGGGAATAGGTACAAATATGGAATTTTGCAGTCACCTATTCAGGAAGCTGTTTTCTAATCTCTTGGCATAAATAAGTTAGCATTTCCAGTGCTGCATCTGTTTGTTGAAACATCTTGATTGTTATTCCATCACTTCCTGGTGCCTTTTGTTTTGCCAATTCCTTCAAGGCAGCTTCCACTTCACCCTTAAGTACCATTGGTTTCTGATCACATGCAACCATTTGAAATGGTTGATCATCCACTAATTCTTTTTGCTACAATGACTCTATGTATTCCTTCCCTCTCCCTTTGATGTTTCTTGTGTCATTTAATATTTTCCCTGTAGAATCCTTCACTGTTGTCACTCGAGGTTTGAATGCTTTCTTCAATTACTTAAGTTTGAGTAAAACTAAAGGTGCTCTTCCCTTTTGGTTTTCTATCTCTAGCTCTTTGCACAGGTCATTTTAATATTTGGTTTTGTCTTCCGGAGCTTCCCTTGAAATCTTCTCTTTTGTTCCTTAGCATCATCCTGTCTTCTTTTTGCTTTAGCTGCTCTATGTTCAAGGGCAAGATTCACACTCTCTTTTGACTTGTAATTTGGTATTTTCTTTTTTTTTTCCTGTCTTTTTAATAACCTTTGATTTCCTCATGAGTAATGTCTTTGATATCATGGCACAACTTGCTTGGTCATCAATCATTAATTTCTAACATTAGTTCCCTCATAATAGAGGCCTGAGGGAACTGGTTTGCCCCTCTTTCCCTAAAAAGACATGTGAGGGGTGGGGGGGAGGTAAATCAGCATTGAATCTGCTGATGCCTTGATCTTGGACTTTCCAACATCCAGAACATAAAAATATTTTGTTGTTGATAAATTACCCAGTCTGATATATTTTCCTATTGATGGCCTAAGTAGAGTAAAATGCCTAATTTAAGACAGAGTCTAAACTTTTGTCTCAGATGTTTATGGTTAAGGGACAGGTTCATTGGCATCAGTAAAACCAATGCACAAAATATATCTGTCACTCAAGTTGCAACAAATAATTTGTCACAGATAAATTGTGTTTTTTTGTTTGCATCATCTAGCAGCAGTTAGTTTCCACTTACACATTTTTTGTCAGAATTTCTTTTTTGAATCACAGTCCCAAGGAACTCCAGAGGGTTAATATGATTGCCTAATCTATTTCAGATGTGATCAATTGCGCACCCATACATACTCATGTATCAGTAAAGTCTATTCCCTCAATGACAGCAATGTTACTATTCAAAATTAAATATTAGAAAAGCATACACCTAACTTGTATTATAATTTGACCATTTTGCTCCCTGAATGATGTCATGCACTTTTGTTCTCTATATATTCAAGGAAAAATATTATTCCATAAAGTGTCCTCAAAATATCCATATACAAAACTGCACAGTGTATGCTTAACGTGTCTTGCTAATCATCTGTAGTATAGAATAAACCTTAATTTGAAAATACTTTTTATTTTCTTCTTTATATTGCTACTACATAGAGGAGTACTACAATGAAATAAAATTCTACTCCCTTGTTGAAAGTTATCTATCCAAAACAGGATGGATCTATCTAGCCTGAATGGTCATTGAATAGGACATTCTTTATTCATGAACATATTCCAAGAGGCAAATCTGAGTAAAGGTGCTGCTTAGAGGATGTAATGTGAAACAACTTAGTATGGCACAAGTGTAATGGGGCTCACAGGTGATTAGTCTTCCAAAAGAGTGAGGAATTAAAGTGATTCTAAGTTCTCTGAAAAAAGTCACAATGTGCCATAGCATTCATCACAGGATATTTTGAGTTATAACCTAACGATCTCCTGATGATAGCAAACATATTATTTAAGGTGTTTAATTTTCTGTTTTTTGTTCCAATAATACTTATTGACAATTTCATACTACCTTATTTATTTGATATTATAAATAGTACATATTTGAGATTATAACAATAATTACAATAAAACCATCACAGTAGTGAGGAACATACTATTTTAAGAGGATGTAATTTGTTGGAAGTGATTACCACTTCAACTTGGTATATATAAGATAACATAAAATAATTTTAGCTCTAAAATTGGTTTATTTAGTACTTTTGGAAGCTTACTATACTGCATTCTGTGTTCTTTTAGAAGTCTAAAGATACTGTTTTAATAATAAAACTATAGAATATAAATTTCAGGAAATTAAAAGAATTTGGTTTCAATGTCCCAAAAGCATATAAGCATATAAATAAAAAAAATGTGTGTAATAATTTATATAAACATATATTTAAAGTGTTTCTTGAGTTTTAGCATTACTATTACTTGATTATAAGGAAATAAGGATGTAACTGTCTACAGACAACAGCCTCTCCGTGTTCACACAGAATGGTTCTGTAATTTTGTTAGCTCCTCTTTTAAGGATAAAACCCCTCAAAATAGTACTTTCCAATCTAGATGTGTTCTCACAGACTGACTACGAAGATTTTGGCCTAAAATATTTTATATTTAAGTCAATTTAATATTCAATGTTCTAAGTTCAGTGCACTATTTAGAGGTATTTATATCATACTTTGAATTTTTATTTATTTCTCTAGCATTTTAGTGTATAGTAAATGTTTTTGTCATTGCCAGTAGTGTTCAAATTTATCTTCATAAGTGTTTGCTCAAGTTCATTGATATAGTAGGAATACTC
>VMDO01041469.1:0-11184 GCA_007922755.1 Pedetes capensis
TTTTTTTTTTTTTTTTTTTTTTTTTTTTTTTTTTTTTTTTTTTTTTTTTTTTTTTTTTTTGCTGTTGTTGTTAGGTGCCACTGCATTGGGTCTGACTCATAGTGACCTTGTGTACAACAGTATGAAACACCCCCTAGCACTGTGTCCGGCACTATGTCAGTGTTTCTCTGCTATTCCTAGGGTTTTCAATAGCTAATTGTCTCAGGATTATTTTGGGAGTGGACAGCCATGTCCTTCTCCCATTTTTGAGGTGCCGGGGATCAAGCCTGGATCTCAGAGAGCACAGAGCAGCACTCTATCAACTTTAATATCTGCCCAGTGCCCCAGGGAGAGATGAGTCCCCTTCCTCTCTCTCACCAGCACTGTGATGCTGAGACAATCTGACAACTGAGATGGCTATTAAGTGATTAATGGTCAGGGAGTAGATATAACATGGAGATGCTGGACAAAGAAAAGATTCATGTCCTGGGCAGGATGAAGCAGTATAGTACAACTTTATCATGCTACTCAGAATGACTTGCAATTTAAATTTATGATGTATTTCTGTAATGTTCCATATAATATTTTTGGACTACTATTGATGGTAGGCACATGAAGCACATGACATTTTACTAGCCACCAGCTGCCAAGAATAGAAGCATTAATGAGACAACAAATAAAAATTTTAAAACTCTGTGTGATCATTAATTACTGATGTAGAGTAAGAAAAGTTAAGAACTTGGTTTTAGGGGAAGGGATGTAACTCAGTGGTAGAGCACTTGCCTAACATGTGCAAGGCCCTGGATTCTATCCCAAACATCTTGGAAAAAAAAAAAAAAAAGAAAAAAGAAGGTTCAGTTTAGCTGAGTAACTTTGGGCTAGATATTTTTAACTTTTCTAAATCTCAAGTTTTCATTGGCAAGTAATATCTACTTCTTAGAATGTTAGTGAGGCAATGCTAGCACATAGTCTAGCACATAGTAAGTACTTAGTAAATGAGATCTTATTATTAATAAGAATTGAACCTAAATCATTATGTAATACAGTTTACAATTACGATTATGTAATATTACTTTGTATTCTAAACATAATTTATGGGCTGGGATTTAGCTGAGTTGGTAGAGCACTGCTCTGCAGTCTCTGAGGACCCGAGTTTGATTCCCAGCACCGCAAAATGGGAGATGGATGTGGCAACCCACTCCCAAGGCAATCCCAAAACAGTCAGCCATTGAAAACCCTATGAGGGTCGCTATGAGTCGGACACGACTCAATGGCACCTAACAACAAGAACAAACATAATTTATAGGCTTCTGTTTTGTCTTTGGAGATAGGTGACAGTTTATCTGCATGTTGTGTTGGCCTAAGGAATCTAGAAGTGAATCATGCCAAAATGAAAATCTCCAGCTAAAGGAGAAGTGTTTTTATTTTATTTTATATTTACTTACTTGTTTGTTTGCTTATTTATTTTTAAGTAGTAGAGGGTTGAACTCAGGCTTCTTGCTGGGCAAGTAGTCCACCACTGAGCTGCACTCTCAGGCCATTTTTTTATCTTGAGACAGGGTCTAAGTTGCACAGGCTGCCCAGGCTGCCTCTGGCCTCTGAACTCAATGATCCTCCTACCTCAGCTTCCAGAGTTGCTGGGATTATAGGTGTGCATCATGGTGCCTGGCTGGGAGAAGTGTTTTAAAATATTTTACTTAAATATTCAGATTTAGTTTGTTGTGAAATGTCCTATTACCTTACTTTATTTATTTATTGGTTTTTTTTGAGACAGAGTCTTGCTATGTAGCCCAAACTGTCTTCAAACTCTCAATCCTCCTGTCTCTCAAGTGCTGGGATTACAGGCGCATACCACTATACATCTTACTTTAATATGCTTATGTGATTTTAATGAAACTGATATGAAAGATTAAATTTAATTTACATTTTTAGAATATTCCATTTCAGCATATCAAATCCAAATAAAATGAATTAAGTTTTAAAGAACACAGCATGATTTATTCATGATAATGCATATTGTTTTCTTAAAAATAGCCACCCTTGTCAGTGACTTTTGTCACAATGAGACTCTTATTAAATTTTTTATTTGTGTATGTGTATATATGGTACTGGGATAAATGTTACAGTATAACATTCATTTGGATACATAAAGTGTAGAATACATTTGTACTTACGGCACATATTTTCATTATAAAATCATTCTCAGTCATTTACCTACATCTATACCTAAATCACAGGAGAAGGACATGGCAACCCACTCTGGAAGCAATCCTGAAACAATCAGCCATTGAAAACCTTGTGAGGGTCCTTGAGTTGAACCGACTCAATGGCACCTAACAACAACATTGATGGTTGGGAACTGAAACTGAAGAAAACAAACCCCTGGGACTGGGGATGTAGTTCAGTATGGGAGTGCTTGCTTAGCATGCAGCAGGACTAGATTTAACCCCCACAAAACAAAAAAGCAAGCCCTTGAAAAATAAAGTAAAAAAACATGGACAGTGGGGGGAACGACTGTATTAGCCCAAGAAAAATGAAAACGCATGGCCATATGAAGACTTATACATAAACATTTCTAGGAGTTTATACACAATAACCTCAAACTGGTAACAATTCAAAAGTTTGTCAACTAGTAAATGGATAAACAAGTTATGTTATATCCAAATTATAGATTACTACTCTTCAATAAGCCTGCAGCTGTAGCCCTGTGGCATCCGATCTCGATCTCGTCACCTCCCAGAAGCTGCGCAGGGTCAGGCCTGGTTAGTACTTGGACGGAAGACCGCCGGGGAACACCAGGTGCTATAGGCTTGGGAGAAGGACCGGCGAGCCACTCCCAAAAATCCATCCGCCATTTAAAACCCTATGAACAATAGAGAAGCACTGACAATAGTGTTTCACCTGTTGTACGTAGGGTTGCTATCAGTCGGGTACCGACACGATGGCACCTAACAACAACAACAACAACAACTCATCAATAAAAGTAAACAGACTGCTGATAAAAATATAACAAGATGAACAAATCTTGAAATCATTATGCTGATTTCATTTATACAAATTTCAAGAGCAGAGTAAATTAATCTATGGCCACTACAACCAAAGCACTGTTGCCTGCGGATGGGGGTGGAGAATTTGACTGGAAAGAGGCCTCAGAGTAATTTTTGTGGTCATGGCAATGTCCTACAACTGTATAGTCAAAATTTTTGTCAGGTAAAATGGATTATACATTTTATTACTCATTTCATAAGGAAATTATACCTCTACAATAAAAGAGATTATTTTTTGCTGGGTATGGTGGTACACGTTTATAATCTCAGCACTCTGGGAGCCTGAAGCAGAAGGATTGAGTTTGAGGGCAGCCTGGGCTACACAGTGAGACCCTATCTCAAAAAAACAACAATAAAACAACAAATTATTTTTAATAGATCCTCATTAATTTAATGTGTTAATCCTCATTAATTAAATGTAATGTGGATTACATGCAGTATCTCCGATAATGTACAAGTATGGTGACTAGATTTAGCAAATAAAAATACAGGGGCTCAGTTGAACTTGAATTATATCTAGTTGTTTATGGAAGATATCGAATGAGACATACATGCTAAATGTGGAGGTGACAGCTTTGGGTTCACACCAACGCTTAATGGTCAAGGGGATCCACATACCCATGCCAAGAGGGATGTCAAATGCAAGTGTAATTGTCTTCCCTTTCCCCCAGAGCTGGTGGGCAGAGGGAGGATAGGGCTTGAATTTTTTCCTTCCCATGTAAATGCTTTCTCTGTGACTGAGAACCCCACTGTGATGAGAACTAAAGAGAAGTACATGTGCCCCCCAATACTATCCACTGACAAAGAAAGGGCATTATTATCTATTTTTATTCTTTTCATCTTCAACATTAAGCATGATTGCATTCATTCTCACACTAGAAGGGTATTTAGCAGTACCTACATAAAAGAATAATGGGAGAAGGACATGGCAATCCATTCCTGAAGCAATCCTGAAACAATCAGTCATTGAAAACCCTATGAGAGTCACTATGAGTAGGATCCTACTCGATGGTACCTAACAACAACAATACCACCAGTAACAACAACACATAAAATAACATTCTTCATGAGACGAAATTCAATTTTAAATGTAGTCATGACAAATTCTGTAATAATTATTCCTTTTCTTGTTCACAGGTAATGTAATATTGTCTCTTTTACAGACAACCTTAAGCCAGGCATAGTGGTGCATGCTTATAATTGCAGTGACTTGGAGGGGTGGAGGCAGGGGGATCCCAAGTTTGAGGAAAAGATAGCCTCCATAACTTAGCGAGATCTTGTATCAAGATAAAAAATTTTTTAAAAAGGGAGCTTGTGGTGCAGCTCAGTGGTAGAGTGCTTGCAAAGTATGTGCAAGGCCCTGGGTTCAGCTCTGAGTGCTGGAATAAAAAAAAAGAAAGAAAAGAAATGAAAAGAAAAAGAAAAAAGAACAGTCTTAATACTTAAAGGGATACATTTTTTCATCAATTATTCCTTCAATATATTCAACAACTGTTCATCAATTATTCCTTCAATATATTCAACAACTCCTGTAAGCAATGAAGTCATTCATTTGCTTGCTCTTTTTTCTTTTTTTTTTCCCACCCTACATAATCCTATTACTAAAATACATACTGTGGACAATAAACAGGAAATAAATAGGTTTCCCTTAATGGAAGAATTTTGGTAATCCCAGCAGCTCAGGAGGCGGAGGCAGGAGGATCACAAGTTTGAGACCAGAGGCAGTCTGTGTAACTTAGTGAGACCCTGTCTCAAAAAAACAAAGTAAAAAAATGGGCTGAAGCCGGGCGCGGTGGCGCACGCCTGTAATTCCAGTGGCTTGGGAGGCGGAGGCAGGAGGATTGCAAGTTCGAGACCAGAGGCAGTCTGCGTAACTTAGTGAGACCTTGTCTCAAATAAACTAAAAAAATGGGCTGAGGGCGCGGCTCAGTGGTCCAGCACTTGCAGAGCATGCAGGTGTGAGGCCCTGGGTTCAACCCCCAGTACTGCAAAAAAAAAAAAAAAAAAAAAAAAAAAAAAAAAAAAAAAAAAAAAAAAAAAAAAAAAAAAAAAAGGGCTGAGGGCACAGCTCAGTGGTCCAGCACTTGTAGAGCATGCAAGCCTGAGGCCTTGGCTTCAACCCCCAGTACTGCAAAAAAAAAAAAAAAAAAGAATTTTGGAAGTCTTTTCTCTGGAAACATGATTTCAGTGTTTCAAATAAATCAAGGATTCTCTCAACTCCATATAGTAAAGAAAGCTAACTATAATGCAAAAGAATTGAAAAATAAAAATGCCAACAAAAAACATAAAAATCTTTGAATTGTTCAGTTTGAACAGCATAAATGCTGATGTAAGAGGATAATTTCATGACAATTGCTTTAAAATCAACAGAAATGGCCTCAGATGGTGTTTGGGCAGCCTTATGCAGAATATGAATGAAATATGCAACATTTTCCACATGATCATCCAAGCTTTACTCCAACTTTGAATAAACATTGTGCAAATATCTAACAAAATTTAATTTTTATAATTTCCACCAAAAGCACTACAATTTTTCTCATCAACTCCCAACTCAATAAGAAAATCTCTACAAAAATTTACTATTG
The DNA here is from genome assembly GCA_007922755.1 of Pedetes capensis. Lineage (NCBI taxonomy): Eukaryota > Metazoa > Chordata > Mammalia > Rodentia > Pedetidae > Pedetes > Pedetes capensis. Next base: position 5,612 of record VMDO01041469.1, read on the forward strand.
TTTCTGAACTCTTATTTGGATTTTGCTTAAAATAGCCTTATAAGCCAGCATTTTACACAAAAATACTGCACAAGGGGTCATTTTTCTGTACTGTGATGACTCGCATCCATGGCTGTCCTATAAAAAGATGACGTATTTAGTAACTTTACAACTTCTGCAACAGTAAATGGAGTTATTACAGTTTTTTTTTTTTTTTGCAGTACTGGGGGTTGAACCTAAGGCCTCATGCTTGCATGCTCTGCAAGTGCTGGACCACTGAGCTGCGCCTTTAGCCCATGTTTTTACTTTTTGAGACAGGGTCTCGCTAAATTACGCAGACTGCCTCTGGTCTCGAACTTGAAATCCTCCTCCCTCCACCTCCCAAGCCGCTGGGATTACAGGCATGCACCACTGTGCCCAGCAAGTTATTACAGTTTTAATTAATGCAATATATTTTGTTCTGGCATTTGAAAGTTTGCTTGCAATTTTGGAATTAGAAAATATTTTGGTAGCAGTACATTCAGAGTCATTTAAAGCTGGTCTTGGTGGTGCACATCTGCAATCCCAGCTACTCAGGAGGCTGAAGCTGGAGGATTTTGAGTCCAAGCCTGGCCTGGGCAACACAGCCAGACTCCCCTCAAAAATAAAAAAAGTCATTTTAGGTGAGCTGAAAGACTGAAGACAATGTGTAGTGTGGGAAAACATTACAACTTCTACTGTGATTATTTTATCATCTTTACTTGAATCTCTCTTAATCAAAAATTTATTATTTTATTACTTCCTTTGGTACAAGTTGAAGAAATCACATACCTTTTATGCTCAGTTGTTAGTCTACATTGGTTTATATTTGACTTTCTACCTCTTCAAGTACTGAATGAACACTTGCACACCACACAAAGAGCTGCAAATGGACATTTCTCTTATTTAATAAATGTGCATGGTTTAGAAAATTCATCATGAAATTCACACTTGCATTTTGGCATTTGGGGGCTCAGATACACACAAGTGAAAAATAGGTAATACATCAATTTTTCAACAAGAGTACCAGGACAATCCAATGGGAAGGCATAACCTGGTCAACAAATTGTGCTGAGACAACTGGATAGCCATAGGCAAAAGAATGAAGTTGGACCTCTTTCTCATAGCATATACAAAAATTAACTCAAAATGGATCAAAAACTTAAATGTAAGAGCAAAGACTATTAAACCCTCAGAAGAAACACAGGAGCAAGTTCTCATGACCTTGGATTAGGCAATAGTTTCTTAGTTATGACATCTAAAGTATGAACAACAAAATTAATAAAAGAAAAATTGTACATTATCAAAATTGAAAAGTTATGTGCTTCAAAGGACACCTATCAAGAATATAAAAAGACAACCCACAGAATGAGAGAACATTTTTGTAAATCATATGTCTGATAAGGGACTTGTATCTAGACTATGTTGTTGTTGTTGTTAGGTGCCGTCGAGTCGGTATCCAACCCGACTCATAGCGACCCTCATAGGGTTTTCAATGGCTGAGTGCTTCGGGATTGCCTTGGGAGTGGATTGCCAGGCCCTTCTACCATTTTTGCAGTGCTGGGAATTGAACTCGGGGCCTCAGAGACTGCAGCGCAGCACTCTACCCACTGAGCTAAATCCCAGCCCATATCTACACTATATAAAGAGCTATTGCAACTTTATAATAAAAGACAACCCTATAAAATGGACAAAAGAAAAGCCAGGCATGGTGGCGCATGCCTATAATCCCAGTGGCTCGGGAGGTGGAGGCAGGAGGATCGCAAGTTCCAGATCAGAGGCTGTCTGTGCAACTTAGCGAGACCCTGTCTTGAAAAAGATGGGTTGAGGGTGCAGCTCAGTGGTCTAGCACTTGCAGAGGATGCAAGTGCGAGGCCCTGGGTTCAATCCCCAGTACCACAAAAAAAAAAAAAAAAAAAAAAAAAAAAAAAAAAAAAAAAACCAGACAAAAGATTGAGTAGGCATTTCTCCAAAGAAGATACAGAAATGTCCAATAGCACATGAAAATATACTTGGCATCATTAGCAATCAGGAAAATGCAAATCCAAACCACAGTGAGATACTACTTCATAATTACTAACATAGATACACATGAAAAGAGATAATAAGTGTTGGGGAAATATATGGAGAAATTAGAACCTCATACCTTGTTAGTGGGAATATAAATGGCACAGTCTCTTTGTAAAACAGTTCCTCAAAAGACTAGACAGGTTTTTCTGTATGTTTTAGCAATCCACTCCAAGAGAACTGAAAACATCTTTACATGAAAACATGTAAACAAATGTCCACAACATTAGTGAAGGCCAGGCATGGTGGCACACTCCTGTAATCCCAGCACTCGGCAGGCTGAGGCAGGAAGATTGACTCAAGTTCGAGGCCAGCCTGGTCTACATAGTGAGTTCCAGGCCAGCCTGGGGTACACAGTGAGGCCCTGTCTCAAAACAAACAAAAAACCAAAAAAAAAAAAACCAAAACCAAAAACAACAACAAAAAAAACACCCAAACAACAAAAACCAAAAACCAACAACAAAAACACTAGCGAAAGAACAACAGAAAAGTGGATAAAATACAAATATTCATAAATTGATAAATGGATGAACAAGATGTGATACGTTCATACAATGGAATATTCAAATATACAAAGGAACAAAATTTTGATCCATGCTACTACATCGATAAACCTATGCATTATGCAAAAAAGAGGAAACAAGTGATGAAAGACCACATACTGTATGATTCTGATTGCATAAAATATTCAGAATAGGTAAATTCAGAAAAAGAGAGCTTAGAGGTTGGACAGGCCTGGAGTTGTTGGTGAGAAATAGGGAATTACTGGTAATAAGTACAGGGTTTCCTGTTAGAGTGATATAAGTATTCTAAAAATGTGCTCGTGGCAGCATAACTGTACATACTTACTTGATTGCTTTAAAAAATGCTAATAGCAACCACAACAATAACTAGAAAGGTTGTATTTGATAAATCTCATGGCTTATGTCATTGTGCCTGCCACACAAACATTGCGCCTGATACACAAATCCAAACTCACATGGGCTGAATCTTGATTTGTGAAGTTTGAATTTGTGGGAAAAAAATAAATTGAACTCAATATCTGCTGCAAAGAAAAAAATTTTCTCATCTTGCAAAGGAGAGCTGTATTTGCCAGGCACAGTCTCTGAACAAAGCCAGAGCTGTATGTATAATTTTGGCTTTCAGGGACAAAGTGGGAATGTTTTGCAATTGACAGACTTTCAGTCGTGTTAGCGCGGCCACTGAGCAACGCAGTAGATGATGGGCTATCTTTCAGAAACCTGATCACTGGCGTGAGGCAGTTATTGATTGGCTAGTGTCTAGAAACCTAGACTTGTCAATGATTGGCTGGCTTTCATAAGCGTGGGACTGTCATTGATTTACTTTCAGAAGCTGTTGATGACTGGTTGATTCTCAGAAGCATAAACCCCTGGAGTGAGGCTGTCGCTGATTGGCTGATTTTCTGAGCATGGGTATTGATGTGAAGTTATCTCTAAATAATAATGGTTACTTGTTCAGGACTTGGGACTTGAGCCAAAACGTCTTTGCCTTTCTTAAATATAAAAACCAAATGCCTTTAATTTCTACTCCCTTCTTTTGGTCTTTTCTTAGCCATACCTGCAGAAAAATCCAGGGGATTATCAAAATCTTATGTGCGGAAGGATTTTCAACCAGCGTTATAATGAAAGTGATCCAAGAACCAGTTGCTGTGTCGGAAAACAGCACTAGCTAATTATTATAATTTACTGTAAAAAGATGAATGCAGGTCATTTAAGACATCCTGACAAGGTCAATACATGGCGCAGGACGAAGTTATTAAACAGGTCCTACATATACAAGACACCTAGCAACCGCCTCCATATATTTCTCGCATTTTACACAGGAAAGGACTCAGACTCGGTCGGATTAAGTTTGTGGTCCACAGCCCCTCAGTCGGAAACGGGCAGAACTAGAATCTGGACAGCAAAGGGTTGAGGTGGGGATCCTCTGGGACCCTGTGAGCCCTCAATGCCCATGCCCTATGCAGGACTGGATGCGTACTGCTAACAGGAGGCCTGATAGGAAACAGCTGACTGAAGGTTTGGTGCGCAGCTCATGAGCAGCGGACGCAGACACAGCAGGAAGGTACGTAGGAGACCTGGGGATGAAAGCCGCGCACGGACAACGTACCCAGGTGCCCCCCGGTTCAGTGGCTGCAGCCTAAGCCTTCTCTGGAGGCGTCACCTCCTGGTGGGCGGGCCTAGGATGAGGCCCCGCCCCCGAGAGCGTCCGCGTGCGTGGCTGGGGGCCGCCGCATAAGGAATCCCACTCAATAATGCGACGCCTGAGGGCAGGGCAGAGCAATGTCTAGGTATCTCTTATCCTAGGGACCCGCACCCCACAGTGTCCCGCCCTGCTGCTTCGCAGCTTAAGGAGGGCGAGACTTTGCGGGCACCCACCAGCTTCCCACTCGCAGGCCCTCTCGAAGCCCCCATCCGCGCTCCCAGCGCGCGCCCGCCCCGCCCCTGCCCGACGTGCCTCTGCACGCCAGGCCCCCTCCCACCCGGTACGCCCCTCCGCACCGCCCAGCCGCCGTGGACCTGGAGCCGCCCAGCGGTTCTGAGCGACCCTAGCAGCGGTCTGGTTCTCCTGCGCCGCCCGCCGCCATGGACATTTACCCCCCGCACCGGCTGGGGCTGCCCCGCGCGCGGCTCCCCAGCAGCTCCGGTCGCAGGTCGCCCTCCGTCAGGTACGCTGGGCCGAGGCCGCCGGGGCGGGGGCGGCCGGGCGGGGGATGCGGGCTGTCGGGGTCGGGCGACGCCTCCCGCCTCAGGGCGTGGTTCGACATGGCTTCCTTGCGGACAATTCTTTACAACGGCTCTTGGAGGAACGTTTCCCCGGGAACGGCGCCCCCTGTAGAGGCCCATCCGTGGCTCCGATGTAGACAGCCCCACAACGGTTGCCTGTGAAGGCCCGTATTGTGACATCCTCATCCCCATGGAACGTTTCCCCCAGGAAAGATTCCCCTCTCGAGAACCTACAATGTCCCAGAAACGGCCACTTCTAGAGACCCTCTCTTCCCATACACAATAGCTCTCCCGGACAGGACCCCAAATGGGCTTTCCTCCGAAAACGGGCGTACTCATACAGACCCGTTATTGTACGGTATCTAGAGTCTTTGCCCTTGACAGCCGCTCCCCTAAAGAGTACTCTCGCCCCCCACTTACTGACAGCATCTCCCCTATTGCGCGTTTCCCCTACTCCCCCTACTGCCACCCGCATGGCGACGCCCCCTCTCTACACAATGGGGAGCTCTGGTTGGGGGAAGAAGGTGAAGGTCATCAGGGCCACAGGGGGGAAAACTAACTGGATGGATAGGGAAAAGAGGTCCAGAACCCCTGAAGGCGGCAGACGCCAGGCACCTGAGCCTTAGGACAGAGCCCCAAGGGTGCCTCGGTTCTCTTCGCGCCCCCGCCCCCCCCCCGCCTTCCCCCCCCCCGCCTCCCCCTCCCCCGTTCTTTGCAGTGCTGACGATCGAACCCAAGGGCCTCAGTGCATACTAAGCAAGT
>VMDO01041470.1:0-11186 GCA_007922755.1 Pedetes capensis
TGCAGGTAGCTCACATGCCGTGGACCTTAGGAGGCAGCACCCTGGCTCATCCTGGTGGGAAGAGGCCTCAGGAGCCTTCCTCTGAGTCAGAACACCTTGAAGTGGCAGAAGGTGTCACCTGAGGAGCCACCGCAGGAGAAGGCTCCGTGAGAGGATCTGTCCCCCAGTCAGGAGGACCGTGCTTCCCAGGAGCAGTCTGTGGCTTAGGGCCATGAGAACCCCGAGTAGAGACTTTCTGCCTGGGTTGGGAGGGTGTGAGGGGCCAGTGGCTCCTGTGCAGGCTGGGAATCCTCCTTGCTTACCTGCTGTGGACCCACTGTGCTCTCTGGCTGAGGTGACCTGAGGAGCCACTTTCACATTTGTTGCTGCTCCTGCTTATGCAGGGGCTGCAGACCCCATCCAGCCTCACGGTGTGGCTGTGACAGCTGCCAACGTGGCCGCTACCTCTGGGAGCACCTCATGCTTGGTTTTCCTCAGAGGGCTTTGTCAAAGAGGTAGTGCTTGGCGATAATCACAGACCATAACTGGGTATCTGGAACATTCCAGTGGCATCTGCTGATGAAACAACTTTCCGAATGAACTAGAACAACATCGTCCATGGGATTTTCTGTGCTGGGCGCTATGGCAGACACCAGCCACTGGGGCCACTGAGCACTTGAAATGGGGTCAGTGTGACTGGATTCTAAGTTCATCTCATTTTGATTGGCATACATCTAGAATAGAGTTTTTAAAGGTTACCAACTAAAAGAAAACCCAGATTCCAAGAGAAAGCTGCGTCCTGGGAGCACAGTTCCCTGACATCTAGCTCAGGCCCCAAACCTTTGCCCTCACTGCACTCAGGGCGTGGTGATCCTGGCTGATCCTCCGTATTCAGAAATGGGGTGCTTTCCCCTCAGGTTGCAAATTTCTTCCTTTACATATTGCACTTTGCTTACTTTACATATTGTACTTATTTTACATATTACTTTACATATTGCACTTTACATATTGCATTACTTTACATATTACTTACTTTACATATTGCACTTACTTTACATATTGTAATTTCTTACTTTGCTTTGTAAAGTAAGACGTTGCCCACAGGACATAGAAATCTGTATTCATCAGGGTTCTCCAGAGAAACCAAATCAATCACAACCTGACATATACAGGAGGAGCTTTATTGTGGGGAATTGGTTCACGGGATCATGGAGACTGAGAACGCCCCAGCTTCCTTCTGCAACCTAGTTGTGTAGTTCAGTCTGATGTCTGGGCACAGAGGGAGCCAACAGTGTCAATCCCAGTTCAAAGTCAGAAGTCCCACATCCCAACTCATCCAGGAAGGCAGGAAGCAAAAGGGGCCACTTCCTCCCTCCTCTGCCTTTTTTCTACATAAGCCCACATCAGCTTGGATGATGCCTACCACACATTGTGGGAGGTGATCTTCTTTACAGAATCCACCAGTTCAAACGCCAGTCTCATTCAGAGACACCTCACAGACACACCCAGAAATAATGTTTAACCTGACCACATCATGGTCCAGTCAAGGCGACACAAGCATTTCACCATCACACCAACCGTAGGAAGTGTCAGCAAGGGGTGCATCCTCTGGGTGTGACGCACCCGTCTCTAAACCTCAAGGACTGAGGAGGAGACCCTAGGTAGAGAGCACTACAGAAGGATCTGCCTCCTAAGGGCTCTGAACTGGCTGGCCACCCTCTGATGTCATCTCATCCTCACTGCCTATAATTTAAAAAAATAATAATAACCAATGATATTCCCTGTACCTAAGAAGACATGAACAAAATACTGAGTTTCTGCCTTAGGCCAGGTGCCATGGTAGGTGTCTCATGACCAATTATTTTCTTTTTTATTTAATCCAACTTTGCATAAGTGGTATTTTCACCTATAGTTTACCCATAGCTAAACTGAGCCACTCTTCTCCAGTCTCACAGCAGGAATGGGGTCCTGGCCCTTGAACTCAGGAGTCTGGTTCCTAAGACAGAGCTCTTCCTCTCTGCTACCAAGGCTGTGCCAGAAACAGATGAAGAAGGACAGGAAATGTAGCTGGATACAGTCACATGGCAGCGGAAGGGCTCTTCTTAAGGGACAAAGCACCAACTCGGGAAGTTCCACAGAGCACATGTGCTCCGGGGCTCTGGGCTTCCACGTTCTTGAGTGGAGTTAAAGTGAAATCCACTGCCCAGGCTTCTCAGGAGCACGCCCACTGTCTTGGAGAGATCTGTCAGAAAACACTTGTGTCTTCTGCCATCTTGTCTACAAAGGGACCCTCTGCTGTTCACAGCCTCTTTGCTTGCAGGGCTAGGGCGTCAGCAGGGTATTTTCTGGATGACCTAAGGGAGCAGAAGCCAGGCCTCCTGGCCCTTGGGCTCCATGTGGTCTCAGGCTTGGCTCCGTTGCCGGGATGTGAGAGCCGGGGTGCTGCTTTTTGCAGCTGTCCAATAAAAGAGACACGAGCCAGACACTGGGTGTGACTGGAGATAAGGGGACAGCAGTTGGCATTTTCCCACCATGTGGGCCCCAGGAATTGTGAGTGGGCTGTTGACAAGAAGCAGAGGATGCTGTTGTGGAGGGCTCTTCCCAGACCGTCCCTTGCGGTGCCTGTGTTCCGATCACACGCTCAGGTCACCTGGGTCCTCGGTGTGGGGCGAAGCCCTGCTCTGCTCCTGGTGTGCCACCCTGCCACGCAGACAGCAGGGGTCCACACGGCTCACTCTCTCCCTTTCCTCATGTCTCTGTTCACATGTCACCTGGGAAGGGAGGTCCTCTTTGATGAGCCCATGTCACACTGCACCCTGGCCATGCTTTGTTAATGACCCACAGTACCTTGACCACCCTCCATTCCAGGTGCCCTGAAGATGACCGCCTACACCACGCCTCACTCACTGTAAGTTCACTGCCTGTCTTACCCAGTTAGTGCACTTGTCAGTGTCGCCACAGCTCACCCTTAGCTCACCACCTTGGCTTCTGCCTTTCCTCCACCTTCCAGAATTAATTCTCCTCTCCTCCTCCTCCTCCTCCTCCTTCTTCCTCCTCCTTCCTCCTCCTCCTCCTTCTTTTCTTCTCCTCCTTTTCTTCTTTCTCCTCCTCCTCTTCTTCTTCTTCCTCTTCTTCTTCCTCCTCCTCCTCCTTCTTCCTCCTCCTCCCCTCTTCTTCTTCTTCTTCTTCTTCTTCTTCTTCTTCTTCTTCTTCTTCTTCTCCTTCTCCTTCTCCTTCTCCTTCTCCTCCTCCTTCTCCTCCTTCTCCTCCTTCTCCTTCTCCTTCTTCCTCTCCTCTCCTCTCCTCTCCTCTTCTCTCTCTCTCTCTCTCTCTTTTTGTCAGGGTCTCCCTATGTAGCCTTGAACTTGCAATGTAGCTCATCTTGGCCTCAAACTTACCATACTCCTGTCTCAGCCTCCTGAGCACTAGGATTACACTAGGATTACCATCATGCCTGGCAAAGAATCATTTGTGTTTTCTTTGTGTGGTCATCTTTGTTTTCATGGTGCTGGGGATGGAATCCAGTGCTGTATGCAAGCTAGGTGAATCCTTGACCACAAACTATATCCCACACCCTGGCTTCCATGTTCTTTAGAATAAGACAGCATCCTTATAGTGGTCTACACATGCATTTCTGCCTGGGCTCTGTTTCCTCTACACCCTGTTTCCCAACGTCCCACTCCCTCTCCTACTCTCCTCCAGCCCCCTTGGCTAATTTGTTTTTTCTCTAATGCAATGATTCTTCAGCTTTCTGGGTTCAGGCCTCCTTTACCCTCTTAAAACTGATCAGGGGTCCCAGTAAGTTTTGCTTCTGTGAATAATATGTAACAAGAGTTACCATATTGGAAATTAAAATGGAGAAAATATATTCATTTTTTACCTATAAATATTGGTGCAGTACAGCATATTAAGACTTTGGCTATATTCATTATACAACTATTATATCCCTTTTGATTATACATTCATCAACTTATATCTTTTACACAACCTAAATTCCCATGTATTTATAAAGTTGCATCATATATTTTGAGATTTTCCTCTCCTCCTTTTCCCCTCTATTTTGTTTTACACTCTTTCTCCCCTTCCCCAACCTCTGCTCCACCTACTGATCTCCTCCCCACTTCTGTCAATTTTGCTTATATTTTCCCTTCATATACAAGTATGGTTCATCATTTTTATATATATCTACATATTTATAGTTCCTTTTCTTCCTTTGACTTAGGTTTAGTTCCCACAAAAGAATGAACACATATGGTATTACTCTTTTGAGGACTGGTTCATTCATTTAATAAAAAATTCTCCAATTCCATCCATTTTGCTGCAAAAATAACTTAATTTCATTCTTGTTTATTGCCAAGTAATATTCCATTGTGTACATATACCACAAAAACTGAGACAATTTAAAAAGGAAACAATACAAAGGATATTGTCAGCTGTCTTGGTACCAATACCATGTCATGTGGCCTCTGGAAAACTGCACTGTACTCTCATGAGGAAATGAGAAGGAAAAAGGAAAATAATACTTCACTATTAGTAAGAAAGAATTTTGACCTTGCAGACGCCTTGAAAGAGTGTTTGGAATCCTGATGAATCCCCGGTCATACTTTAAGAAACCCTGTTGTTATCTTTGAAATCAGTATTCATCTCAGGGCCTTTGCACGTGATGTTCTCTCTGCCTGCGGTGCTCTTCCATGGATACTTCCATCTTCTATTCCCTCAGTAGCTTGAAGCTTTGTCTGTCTTTCCTTTTCCTTTTTCTTTTGTTTTCAGTACTGGGAGGTTGAACCTAGGGCTTCACACGTGCTAGGCAAGTGCTCTACCACTGAGCTGCATTCCCAGCCCCTTTTTTGTTTTTGTTTTGAGACAGGGTCTTGCTAAGTGCACAGGCTGCCTAGGGCCTGGAACTCAGCCTCCTGAGTCACTGCATTACATGTGTGTGCCATGGCACCCCGCTTTCTTTTAGCAATTTTGGAATGCACAAAGGCATTATTACTAACTGCAGTTGTCACTGTGCAAGATCACAGAAACTTATTCCTCTGGGCTTTTTGTTTTATTCATCAATACTACCCTTCCTCCCCTGGGCCAAGAACAACTCTGTAATCGTACCGGTGAGCCCATGGATGAGTGAATGACAGAAGTAGAAATCCTTTCTCTTCATGTTGCCAGAACCTTTCCTTAGAGCCACTGGAGTGTCTTCTCTTGGCCCCGTCCCACTAGTGGTAGGAAGGAGAACAAGGGCTTCTGCATGCTTCCCAACGTCATACCTTATGTCCTGATTTATCTGTTACCAGACAGCATACGTTGCAAGAGGATGAAATCCAGCAGATATAGAGGGATTGCGGCTGGCCTGGAGCCCAGTGGGGTCAGTCTCTTCTCCTCTCCACGCCTCCTCCTTCCCAGTGATCCTAGTGCTGATTGGATGGCACATCAAGGTGTCCAGACATCTTTTTTTTTTTTTTTTTTTTTTTTTTGTTGTACTGGGGGTTGAACACAGGGCCTTGCGCTTGCATGCTCTGTAAGTGCTGGACCACTGAGCTGCACCCCGGCCCATTTTTTTTTTTAACTTTTTGAGACAGGGTCTCGCTAAGTTATGCAGACTGGCTCTGGTTTGAACCTGTGATCCTCCCGTTTCCACCTCCTGAGCCGCTGGTATTATAGGCGTGCGCCACCATGACTGGTGCTGTGTCCAGACATCTTTAGAAGCAAGTGCCTGTGAAGGCTGCTCACTGGGACAGGTCGAGTCTAGGTAGGAAAGCCTGCTGCTGAATGCCTACCAAAATGGCCTGACAGCTGCGGGGTGAAGTGGCTTGGAGGAGCCAGGACCTGCCATGGCCGATCCGAACTGGTCTCCTTGACCTCTCCCAGGGTCACCTCCCTCTGGAAGCTGGTGGCAGCCAGTGGGAATCAGAAGTTCAGTCACTGTGCAGGTGTGTGAAGTTGGCTGGGCCGTTTCTGTGATAGGAGGTGCCAAGGACAAGGAATCTTTGCCAAAGAGCTTCGTTAAATGCCAGAGTCTAAATTAGATCTTAACTTTGATGCTCTTTAGATTTCTGATGTTTATCTTGATTATTTTGGTACCTTCTTCCTCTGCAGTCATCCTTCTATTTCCATTTAAGTCCATACCTGTGTTTGTTCATTAATTCATTTCTGAAGTTATTCAGTAAAAATGCATAGCTACTAGGTGGCAGCCATGGCCCTGGGTGCCTTAGGAGGCACAGAGGTGCAGTAGACTTGCATCCTTTATTCCAGGAAGGGGAGTGTAGAAGGAAGGCCAGGCGAGACTTGTACTGTATCTGAATAGTGACAGATGGTTGGAGCTGCTGTTCCTGCTGCTGGCCTACATCACGTGGGTGCTTCCTTTATGTCAGGCTCTGGGCTAAGGCTTTACATACATTAACACCATCCATTGATACATTTAGTAATAACTTCTTTAATGTTTACAACAATGTACAATTTTTCGCTTCATTTTACAGATGAGGAAACTGAGCACAGTCAGGCTAAGGGAATTGCTCAAGGCCACACAGCTTGTGAGTAGTGGAGGGAATTTTTACTCAGTATCTAGAGCCTGGACCCTTAACTACTAAGCAAAGAAGAAGTGAGTGATTTTGGAATCACACTGAGTGCTCTATGGCTGTTATGTGGAAGGAATGTGGCAGTCATGATTGAGACCTGAGAAGAGAAGTAGAGTCAGATGAGCTGAGAGGTCTGTCCCCTACAACTTTCTGCATTGCTGGGGAGGTGCTCCATCCATCCAGCAGCAGTGGTAGTGCAGGCTTGTGTGACTGAGGGAATGGACTTCTCATCTTGTTTAATTCTAGTCAGTTTAAATATAAATGGCGGCGTGTGACTGGGGCTGCCATATTGGTCAGTACAGGCCCAGGGGCTCTGGCATCATGACCACTGGCTCGCTGGGAACTGGAAGCCCTGTGTGGGGTGTGAGTGGGCTGGGTGAGGGACCAGCACAGTCTGAGGGAGGAGGGATGGCTGATGGTTGTTAGATGGTGGAAGTCATAAGAAGAAGCTGAACTTTGTTTTATAGTTTAATTAAAAATTTCTGAGGTGTGATGGAGATGGAACCCAGGGTCTTGTGCATGCTGAGCACATACTGAGCTGCACCCCAGGACCCTGGAAATTATTTTAAAATCAATAGGATCTGGTTGAAATTCTGGATCTGGGAAATAAGTTGGTAAGCCATGTGCTCTGAGAAGAAATAGAGGGCAGGATAAATTGGAGAATGGGCAGGCGTGAGCCTGGAGGGCAGTTATGAGGCTATTACAGTTAAGTCTTTATGAAGAACTTCAGGACTGCTTTTATAACTATCAACCCAATCAGGCAAAATAGTGAGAAAATACATTAAATAAGGTTCTCTTTTCTTTCTTTCCTTCCCTCCTTCCTCCCTCCCTCCCTCCCTCCCTTCCTTCCTTCCTTCCTTCCTTCCTTCCTTCCTTCCTTCTCTCCTTCAATATGGCTCTTGCTATGTTTCCTTGTTGTTGTTGTTGTTGTTGTTAGGTGCCATCGAGTCGGTATCCAACTCATAGTGACCCTCATAGGGTTTTCAATGGCTGACTGTTTCGGGATTGCCTTGGGAGTGGATTGCCAGGCCCTTCTCCCATTTTTGCGGAGCTGGGAATTGAACTCAGGACCTCAGAGACTGCAGCGCAATGTTTCCTAGGCTAGCTCAGAGTCTCTGGACTCAGGTGATCATTCTGCTCCAGCCTCCTGGAGCAGCTCCACCTAGGACTACAGGCATGTGCCATCACACCCTGCCTATTTTTAACTCTTTTGGTCAGGATTTGTTGTTGTTGTTGTTGTTAGGTGCCGTCGAGTCGGTATCCAACTCATAGCGACCCTCATAGGGTTTTCAATGGCTGACTATTTCGGGATTGCCTTGGGAGTGGATTGCCAGGCCCTTCTCCCATTTTTGCAGTGCTGGGAATTGAACTCGGGACCTCAGAGACTGCAGCACAGCCCTCTACCAACTGAGCTAAATCCCAGTCCTTTGGTCAGGATAGCTCAGCTGTAATGATAGCCCTTAATTCTTTGCACAAACTCCACTTGTTGTAAGTAAGTAGCTTGAGCAGATTAAGCAACAATGGATCATTAGTAGAAAGACAGCTAAATAGCTCCTGGAATCCAAGAGCCATGGGGCTCTAGAGGGACTGGAGCCCAGAACTGGAAGCTGAGCTGTCCTCCTTGCTTTTGTGTACATCTGTCTTGTCCTCTCTTTGTGGCCACTTGCCCAGCTGCCCTCGATCACAGTGGAACGATGATGACTGTTCAAGGTCATGAGTTTGCATCTCCTCAGCTAAAACCATATACAAAGATGCGTTGCCTATTTCAAGGTCCTGGTTCAGAAACAAGGAGCCTGGGGAAGATGCCGACTTGGGTTCCAGCAACCACACCCCAAGAGGAAGAGTTGCAGGACAAAGGTGGTTGCAAGAGCATCCAGGTCGGGAGAGGCAGTCTCAGAGACAAAATACCTCTGTGACCTAGGCAGAAGCAAAAAACAGTGGCTGTCGCAGTTCATTTTTGCTATTCTCATGTGCATATGTTGACTGAGCTTGGGTCCTAGGAGAGAAATGAAGAACTGACAGGCATTAATGCCTACCATAAACACAGACAGGAGTTCAAACATAGAGTTGGCAGTCAGAACGTAAACACAGCCCTGATTGGTTAGCGCTGCTAATTGTCCCTTCTTGCTGAGCTCATCAGCTTTCCCTTGGCCCATCTTTTGTAGCATGTGTTCCAGCCTTAGGAGAAGCACTTTCCCCTGGTCAGGACACAGCTAAGCCATTTATTTTGTAAGCTACTTGGAAAGGTACCAGACATTTAGTGGTATAAGGCAATAAGGACCCAGATGATTGGTTATTATTTTGCCACATGGTAGAAGGATAAAAAATAATTCCATATGTAACCATCTTTTATTTTCTCCACTGGTTTTTTTAAAAATGTGCTAAAAGTTAACTATGTAGTAATACAAATGCAAACTGAGCTATTAAAATTAAAGTTTGGAGAGAGGAGAGACCACTACAGAGCCAGAATATATAGAAACTCCATATTATTTTGGAGAATGCCATCCCTGTGTGCCAATCCTTTAGGGCACCAGGTGAAAAAAGTGCTGTATTTGCAACACATAGAATTAGTAATGTGATTTTTTTAAAACAATAAAAGAATGTACATTTTCGGGGTATGGCCTTTGAAAGCATGATGCCAAAATGGAAAGCAATAGGAACAAGGAGTAAATGCCAAAAGTACAGGACCAGTATTTTTTACTCTGCCATATTCACAGAAAGGCTGTACATACTTGACTTCAGTTCAATTCTCTTTAAAACTTCTACCAATGTTTTATTTACTCATCCAGCAAATAGTTCCTGAGCATCTGCTATGTGCCAGGTACTATTCTAAGTGGTCAGGAAGTGTCAGTGAGTAAAACAAATGCATTCTTACCTCCTTTATACTTTCATTGTAATGTGTGTTGGAATGGCAGAGGAAGACAGACAATAAATGATAAGCATAAATAATAAGTAGTTTGTGAGTAAGTTAAATGTGGTGCTGTGCCTGGACGTGGTGGCACATTCTTGTAATCCCAGAACTTGGGAAGTAGATGCAAGATGATCGTGCATTTGAGGGCAGCCTGAGCAACATAGAGAGGGCCTGTCTCAAAACAAAACAAAACAAACAAAACAAAACAGTGATGCTGCAGGGGAAAAGTAGAGCAGGCTAAGGGGCTCAGAAGTCCTCTTGTTCTCTTGGTAGAAGAGAGAGTGAGTTGCATTTTAAATATGGTCTTCAGGGTAGGACTCACTGAGAAGTTAAGGTGAGATCTTAAAAAGATGAAGGAAATTAATACACTTTTGAATGATCAGTAGGTCACTGAAGAAATCAGAAAGGAAATTAAAAATTTCCTACAGTCAAATGATAACAACAACAACAACAACAACAACATCAACAACAAAAAACCAGTCTACCAAAACCTTCATGATACAGCAAAGGCAGGGTTTTTTTGTTTTAATTTTTTTAATTTTTTTTTTTTTTGTGGTACTGGGGGTTGAACCCAGGGCCTCCCACCTGCATGCTTTGCAAGTGCTAGACCACTGACCTGCGCCGCCAGCCCATTTTTTTTTACTTGAAATTTTTAATGTACACCTTAATGTGATTCATTCTGACATGCTTTTCATTGTGACATTTCCATATATGCATTTTGATGTACTTTATTCATATAGGTTCCCCCTTACCCTCTTGTATGCTTCCCCCTCCCTCCCACCTTCCCCATCTAAGACTTCTCTATCTTTAACTTGGGCAAAGACAGTTCTATGAGGGAAATTCATAGCTATCAGTGTATACATCAAAAATTAGGGAAGCCCTAAATAAATAACTTAATGATACACCTTAAGACATTGGAAAAATAACAATAATCCAACTACAAAACTAGCACACAAAAAGAAATAATTAAAATCAAGGTAGAGACCAACCAAACAGAAACTAAAAAAACATGATGAATCAAAGAAACCAAGAGTTGGTTCTTTGAAAAGATAAAGAAGATTGATAAATTCTTAGCCAAATGAGAGAGAGAGAGAGAGAGAGAGAGAGAGAGAGAAATGAGAATCCAAATTAATGAAAAAGGGGTCATAACAAGGGGTTAATGAAATACAGAAGATCATCAGATATTACTTTGAGAGCTTATCCCCGCTCCCCCCCAAAAAAAAAACCCTGAAAAATAAGACCAGAAGAAATGGATAAATTCCTTAACACTTATAACCTACAAAAGTTAAATCCAGAGTATATAATAAGTTAAACAGGCCTATAACAAGAAGTGAAATTTAGGCAGCAATAAAGAACCTTCCAACAAAGAAAAGCCCAAGTCTTGATGGGTTCACAGCCAAATTATATCAAGCCTTTAAAGAAGAATTAATAATTATCCTCTTCAAACTATTCCATAAAATAGAAAGGGTAGGTATACCCCAAAACTCATTCTATGAAGCTAGTATCATACTGATACCAAAACCAGATAAAGACACCACAAAAGATAAAAAGAAAAGAAAATTATAGACCAATTTCCCTGATGAACATTGATGCAAAAATCCCTAATAAAATTCTTGTAAACCAATACAGCAACACATAAGGAAGATCATATACCATGACCAGGTGGGCTTTATTCCACAGATGCAAAGGTGGTTCAATATATGCAAATAAATAAATGTAATACA
>VMDO01041471.1:0-11183 GCA_007922755.1 Pedetes capensis
TTTTGTGCCAATACCAAGCTATTTTTACCACTATAGTTCTGTTGTATGGTCTGAAGTAGAGTATAGTGATCCCACCTGTGCTGTTTTTCCAGCTTAAGATTGTTTTGACTATAAGCAGTCTTTTTTGCTTCCATATGCATTTTAGGATTATATTTTATATTTCTGCAAAATCTGTCACTGGAATTTTAATGGGGATCACATTGAATCTGTAATTGTTTTTGGTAATATAGCCATCTTTACAATATTGATTCTCTTGATCCATGAGCAAGAGAGATCCTTCCATCTTCTAGTATCCTTTGCAATTTCCTTCTTTACTGTTTTGTACCTTTCCTTGTAGAGATCTTCAAGGTCTTTGGTTAGATTGAAACCTACATAGTAATTTTGGTGGGTTATGATAAATGGCTACTATGGCCCGTACAGGGATCTAACCCGTGACCTTGGCATTATTAGCACCACGCTCTAACCAACTGAGCTAACCAGCCAGATAGGGATTTAGCTCAGTTGGTAGAGCGCTGTGCTGCAGTCTCTGAGGTCCCGAGTTCAATTCCCAGCACTGCAAAAATGGGAGAAGGACCTGGCAATCCACTCCCAAGGCAATCCCCAAAACACTTAGCCATTGAAAACCCTATGAGGGTCACTAGGAGTCTGATACTGACTATACGGCACTTAACAAGAACAAGAAATGATAAATGAGATTGTTATCTTAATTTCCTTTCCTTTTTATTCACTACTGGTGTAAAGGAAAGCTACTGATTTTTGTTTGTTAATTGTGTATGCTGCTACTTTACTGAAGGTGTTAATTAGCTATACAAGTTTTCTAGAAGAATTTTGGGGTACTTTAGGTAAAGGAACATGTCATCCACAGAGAAGGATAATTTGACCTATTCTTTGCTTAGGTATATAACTTTGATTTCTTTCTCTGCCTGATCGCTTTGGCTAAGACTTTGATAACAATATTGCAATATTGTTAGAAAGGAGAGTTGACATCCTTTTATTGCTCCTTATCTTAGAGGAAATGGCTTCAATTCTTCTTCCCCATTTAGTATGATATTGGCTATAGGTTTGTTTTAGATGGCTTTTATGATGTTGAGGCATTTTCTTGTCATGCCCATCTTCTCCAGGGCCTTAATCATGAAGGGATGTTGCTCTTTGCCAAAGGCCTTCTCAGCATCAATTGAGATGATCATGTGATTTCTGTCTGTAAGGCTCTTGATATGTTGAATTACATTAATTGATTTTCATATGTTGAATCAGCCCTGCATTTCTGGTATTAAGCCCACTTGACCATGGTGTATGGTCTTTTTTATGTGTTGCTGAATTCAATTAGCTAGAATTTTATTGACAATTTTTGTGTCTATCGGGGAAATTGGTCTGTGGCTTTCTTTCTTTGAAGTGTCTTTCCCCAGATTTGGTATCTAGGTAATGCTCACTTCATAGGATGAGTTTTGAAGTGTTCTTTCCTTTTCTAGTTTATGAAATAGATTCAGAAGAATAGGTATTAATTCTTCTTTGAAGATTTGATAGAATTCTGCTGTGAATCCTTGGGGACTTGGGCTTTACTTTGTTGAGAGATACATTATTACCCACTCTATTTCAGTGAATATAGTGGGCCTGTTTAAGTTGTTTATGTCCTCTGGGCTTAATTTTGGTAATTCATACATGTTCATGAACTTTTTCATTTCTTCTATATGATTGGTTGTTTGAATAGTACAATTCCTCAAAGTATGCCCTAATGATATTCTGGATTTTGTTGGTATCAATGGTTATGTCTCCATTCTCAGCTTTAATTTTTAAAATTTGAGTCTCTTCTTTCTTCCTTTTGGTGAAACTGGCTGGGGGAGTGTCTATTTTATCTTCTTGAACAGCCAGCTCTTAGTCTGGTTAATTCCTTTGGTTTATCTTTCTGGATTCTAATTGAGATATTTTTATCTTGATCTTGCTAATTTCTGTCTGAGTGCTCCTTTTGGGATTGGTTTGTTGTGGCTTTCCAGTGCCTTAAGATGTGTCGTTAAGTTATCTAATTGGGCCTTTTCTGACTTATTGATGAAGTTCCTCATGGCTATGGACTTCCTTCTTAGAACTGCTTTTGCTGTATCCCATAAATTTTTATGGGAGGTATTTTCATCCTTATTTGATTGCAGAAACTTTTAAATTTCCTCTCTGATTTCTTTGACTACACATTGATCATTTAGCAGTGTATGATTCAGCCTTCATGAATTTATAACATTTCTGAAATTTTTATTTCTTTGAAGTTCTAGTTTTATTCTATTGTGATCTGATGAGTTAAAGGGAATGATTTCTATTTTATTGTATTTTTCAAGCTATTTTTGTGGACTAAAATATGGTCTGTCTTAGAAAATGTTCCATGTCATGCTGAAAAGAATGTGTAACCCACATCTGATGGATGGAATGTTCTGTAGACAACCGTAAGTTCTAACTGGTCTATGGTGCTATCGAAGTCTTTCATTTGTCTGTTCATTTTTTCTTTTATGACCCATCTTTTGTAAAATTGGGGTATTGAAATCTACCACAATTATTATGTCTGGTCTTTATTATGTGTTCCATTATCTCCAGCAAAGGTTGTTTTATGAAGCCCAGGTCCCCTGTATTTGGTGAGTAAATATTAAGTATCATTATGGGTTTCTGGTTGACTGTTCCTTTTACTAATATGTAGTGTCCTTTTTTTGTCTCTTCTAATTAGTTTGGAATTGAAGTCTAAATTATCTGAAATTAGTATCACATCTGCTTTTGTTTATTTCTCACATGGTTGGTACATTGTCTTCCAGCCTTTAATTTTCAGCCTTTTATAGTCTTTATGGATGAAGTGAGTCTCTTGAATGCCACATATTGAGGGTTTATGTTTTTTTGTGCAATTGGCCAGTCTATGTCTCTGGAATGGTGAGTTAAGACCATTTACATAGAGAGTAATTATTGAGAGCTGTTTATTATTCTACATCAATTTGGTACTGGTTACAGCTTTTTGATTCATACTTGGCCTACTTCTTTCTTAAGTTCCCCTCGTGTTTATTATTCATTCCTTTGATCTTATGTTTTGGGTTATCTTACCTCTCTTTTACGTGGTGTTTCATTGAGGATCAGCTGCAATGTTGGCTTGGTCACTGTGAATCATTTAACCAAGGCAATATAATGGAATGTCTTGAATTCACCATCTACTTTAAAAGAGAGCTTTGGTTAGTGATGTAATCTCAGTTGGAAGTTATTCTTTTTCAGCACTTGGATGATGACTTTCCAAGATTTTCTTGCCTTTAATGTTGTTGTTGAGAAGTATGATGTTATTCTGATGGGTTTGCCTTGTTAAGTGAGTTGGTATTTCTCTCTTGTACTTTCTACAATAGCTTCTTTTCTCTCTAGATTTACCATTCCAATTTAATGTGTCATGGGGAGAATTTGTTCTGGTCTCTTCTGTTTGGGTTCTGAAATTTTCAGTTGTATAGGTATCTCACTCTTCCCTTAGGCTTGGGAAGTTCTTATGTAATATTTCTTTGACTAAATTTCCTAATCCTCTTGTGTTGTTTTCAGATCCTTCATGAATCTCCTGCATTCTTATGTTTCACTTCATTTTGTCAAATATCTCTTGAAAATCTTGCTTCACCTCTCTTTCTATCTTAGCATCTGAGTAAATAAGATCTTCTCTCTTTCCCTCAGCTTCAGCTAGCCTGTTTTCAGCTCCATACACTCTGGATACTGAAGATTCTACTATAATACTAAGTTGACTAATTTTGCTTTGCATCTAAGGGACCTCTGCTTGATTCTTCTTCAGAATCTCAATTTCTCTGGAGAATTTTCTTCCAAATTGATACCTTTTTGTCTAGTGAATCAATTGCTTTCAAGGTATTTTGTTTGAGCTCTTTCAGCATATTTATAAGCAAGTATTCTAAATTCTCTATCAGATGACTCCAGGAATCTGGTTTCCCTGAAATTATCTAATGAGGTGCTTTGGTCTATAGGATCTTCCCATCCAGCTTGACCTTTCCTGTTCTGTGTGTTCTTCTGCTGAATCTTGCCTGGGTGCCTGTTCTCACAACCTTTATGTATAAAGAGGTTCTCTCCAAACATTCCCATGAGTTTGGGTAATGATAGGTCCCTGATGGTTCCCTCCCTCTCCCTTAGCCCATAGTTTGCAGCCTCAGTATCTGGTGCCTAGCTGCCAATGTAGCCCCTGCATTCAGCACTGCCCCTTCAGTTTCTCCCTGTCTTCTGAATTCCCAGCTCCCAATCACACCATAGCCTAAACCATATATTGTAGGTGCCTAGACCTGTGACATTTGAGACAGGATCTCACTAAATCACACAAACTCCCTCTGGCCTAGAACTTGTGATCCACTTGCCTCCACTTTTTGAGTTTCTGGTATTACCAGAAATTGGCATTCACCACCAACCCCAGCCAAAGTCTCTGCTTTTAAAATGTTCAAATGATTAGGTGATAGATCCTGAATTAAGAAAGTCATGGTCAAGGAGAAGGCTCACTATGAGTCAGACTCAACTCAATGGCACCTAATAACCACCACAATAAGCAAAACCAATAAGTTAAGATAACGAAAAATTTGAGACTTGAAATGCTTTCTGAATAATTTTGTTACCTAATATTTTATTCAAGTGAATTCTCTAAACTTGTAGTAACATATTTCACAAAGCATCAGTTTCTCTCTTACTGATCATATTTCACATTCATGGGAGCTCTGGCCTACATCCATGTTACCCCTATGTTCTGACCAGGATTGTAGATCTAACCTTGAAGAGTAGGAAAAAAGGGCCCTAAAAATAACATAGAAAATAAGACAGTAGAGTAATAATAAAAGTAATAATAATAATGGAAACATACACAGTAGAAAATCCCATTAAGCAATCGTCTCTGAGAAGTGTGTATCACTAATTCACATCATCCTTCTGGATTATGACAATAACTGAGAAAATCATTTGTTTCTCAATCCCTAGTTTGTCAGTGCTGATTCCAAATTTAAGAACTAGTTGTTTATCTGAGATGTGTCCAGTCATTCAAGAGTGTTCTTACAATGGAGCAAGGGAAAATATGGCCCAAGGGGTTTCTGGCTTTATCAGGGTCTGCTTCTTCCTCGTGAGAATAAACTCTCAAGACTCAGCACTTCCGTCTCCCTTCTAACAAGGCATGTGAAAATGGAGAGCAATAAAACAATATAAACAACCAAAAAAGTACAATCTCACACTTTCTAGCCTCAGGAGGCAACATTGTCCTGGCTTTGTGCGCTGGCCAAAGAGATGGTTCAGGAAGAGGGTGTGGAAATTTCTCATTTCCTCTTCTCTAATGTTCTCTTCTCTGGCTTATAATAACTCAAATGTCCTTCCAACAAATAAAATAAGTTATACCCAGATAGTAATCATTGGCTTTTCATATTTTGTGGGACTATGATCATTTGAATAAATTCAATTCCTATACCACTTACATAGTATTTGTGTTTAATAAACAATTCTAACTTTCTCCTTTTCCAGTTTTTTTCAAATTAATAATTTGGGGACTGAGGGTATGGCTCCATGTTAGAGGGCATGCTTAGCATGCACAAGGCCCTGGATTTGATGCCCAGCACTGCAAAAAATAAAATAATAATAATTTTTCAAACTATCTTTTTTTCTCTTTCTCATCTGTCTTCTTTTTTTCTTTTTCTCTTTTCCTCTTTAGCCTGTCCTTTCTATAGAGACTAAGGAAGTATAAAGTGATTTCAGGCTAGACTGTTAAAAAAGAAAATTTTGACACATGCAAAAACTGGAGAAAGCCAATAAAGCAGTTTCCAGGTGCATCAAGTCCAAGGCAAAACCCACTCATTTGGTGTTCATGCCCTCCAAGCTGCTCCTATAGACACAAAGAGGAAGAGATTAGTGGCACAGGAGGAAGGAGTCCACATATCCACAGTTACTCTTGGAGTCCAGAAGGAACCAAAGTGCAATTTGATTAGAATTGTAAGATAGGAATGTTCACCATGCTTCGGGAACACACATACGGAAGCAATTTATTCAGGCTGGAGGGTTCCAGTGAAGTTCTTATGCTGATGCCTGTGCTGACCCTCCTGTGGAGACCTATAGTGCAGAATCTAGTTTGTTACGGCTATCCTGAGCACACAAATGTGCACATTTATACAGATTTTACAAAACCTCGCTTTGACTCGGTACCATGCAATCTTAATTTTTTCTCCTTTTCTATTTCAATTATTTACATGCCAGTTGAAACCCATTTAATTTTGACCTGCTTTGAGAAATTCATGCATTAAGACATCCTCCTCCCCCAGTTTAAGAAACCCTGGAATACAGCATGGGCGTTGGAGAAATTAAGAAGAGGTTTTTTGCTGTGGTGGTGGTGGTGATTTTGTTTGTTCGTTTGTTTGTTTTATTTTGGTTTTGATTTGATTTGGTTTGATTTTTTTTTTCTTTTTTCTTTTGCAGTATTGAGGAATCAAACCTAGGGCCTCATGGGTGCTTTTGCAAGTGCTCTACCACTGAGCTTCACACCAGTCTAGGCTCACACGAAGTTACAAAGGCTGCCTCTGGCCTTAAATTTGTAACACCCCTGCCTCCACCTCCCTAGTTTCTGGGATTATAAGCATGCATCACTGCATCCAACTTGTGAACTAGTTCTGAATCCTGGTATTCTCAACAGATAATGTTGAGATTTGGGCAGTTAGCCAACTTGTAAGTCTGATCCCGCCAAAAGAAAAAGTATTAAGTAGCTACTAACCACCCAATCAATTGGTTGTGATTATTAAAGGAGATAATACAAGTTAACAGTTTAATACAGTGAAAGCTCAATACCTGGGTAAAGAAGCACCCTTGACACACTGATTCATTTGGTAGGACTGATGCACTATCCCGAGAACTGACATGCCTGGAGGGTTAGAGTGAAGTGAGAAAAAAACAGGTTACTATGACTCTGCACCCAGGAGACTATGTGTGCATGTATGTGTGTATTTGTGTGTGAATGAGTGAGTAAATATGTAAGTTTGCATGTCTATGTATTTGGAAGTGCATGAGTTTTCTGTGTGTGTGTGTATGTGTGTGTGTGTGTGTGTGTGTGTGTGTGTATGGGGGGGGCAATTGTGTGTGTGGATGTGTGAGCTTCCTTGTGTGAGTTGGGAAGAGAGTTGGGGCTGCAGTGCCAATATAGAAAATAAATTAAATTCCCCTTTACTTAATAACATCTAAAAAAATCCCAATGAGGTTTTCTTAAACTAACTAACCTAAATCTTTCCTGAGACTTTCTTCTTTCCTAATAGACCATTGCTCCTCTATGACCTTGACACAATCACATCCCTCTGGACTTGATTGCCTTCACATATTTACTGACCATATTGTACTATTAATATGTTTTGAATTCTTTTAGATAAATAGCAGAATCCCTTTTTAAATATAATCTTTAGAGGATACTGGTATTTTATTATTGCTATATGCAGAGAAATCAGAGATGCACATAAATAATAGGGTTAATATTTATTTAACTAAACATTCTGTAGTCTTACTATATTGCTAGTTCTATGTTAAATGCATCACATGAATCAATGTAAGACTCATGAAGTACCTAGCAGTTATTATTGTTATTCCCATTATATGGACACCTTGCCCAAGGTCACAAAGTTAGTGAGTAAAATGCTGAAGACAAAACTTTAAATGCAAACATACACACATATGTATCTCACTGCAATTCCTCTTTAAAAACCCAGACCTTTGAAGATTAAAGTATATGCATGATGAAAAATGTGTAATAAACTAAAGGCATATTGCCATATTACAAAAGTTGAATGTGCAGTAGGTAAGTCATATAGCCAGGAAGCTCTTCAATGTCATCTCCCCTATACCTTCAGCCCACCACCATTCGGCTTCAAAACTGGAAAAGAGCCAGATCTGCGAAGTGATTGTCACACCAAATGAAGCATCTGTTTTGCAAGCAAAGATGAATTCTAAATCCAAGGTAGCAAAATGACCCACAACGCCCTATTTGCTGATCCCTGTTCTTGTCATCAGGCAGTGTATTCTCCTGCAGTTGAGGGCATATGACACTTTTTGCCTCTAATTCCAGGATAACATCCTGAGACACATTAGACAGTATTCATTTTCACTGAAATCTATGCTTAGCTTCAGGGCAATAGGATTGTTAAATATAGTGCACATTTACTATTGTGCCTTGAAAGAGGATTTAGTGAAGGAGGACATTAATTTCTTCCATGTGGCTCTGAGTGTTGGTGGTTAATTTCCTCTCTGTACTTTAAGATCATGTTGTGGTTAAACAGTTAAAGTCTAATTAGGCTTTCTGTCAAAAGCAACAAATCCCTAGCTTACATAGATTCCCTCTGACAAAGACACCTTCAACTCTGAAGCCTCCTCTGCCCAGTTTCCTGCCAGATTAGGATCTACCCTGAATGAAGACTCCATAGTGAGCACAAGAGGTTTGTCTCCCGCATGTGCTAGAGTCAGGAGTAAAAGCTAGCATTCACATTGTAAAACAGCTGGTTATTTTCTGTTGTAGTTTTGTTATTAGGTGCCACTGAGTTGAGTCCGACTCATGGTGACCCTCATAGAGTTTTTAATGGCTGATTATTTTGGGATTTCTCCAGGAGTGGATTGCCATGTCCTTCTCCCATTTATACAGTGCTAGGGATGGAACCAAAGTCCTCAGCGAGTGTAGAGCAGCAAGAGGTAGGAAAAATCTTCAGACCGTGAGAGTCAGGCAAGTAGCTGTTAGGAGAACTGAGCAAGGGGGGCAGCTGGGGCAATAAGTCATCAGCCTCCCCTTATGCATCTTTATTACAGAAAGTTAATTAGACAACTTGTCTTTTTCACACTTAATGATTAGAAATTACAGGAAAAAAATGATTTGGTCCTTCAAACTCCTGGTTAATGCATGTATTTGTTTTCATGAGGTTGTTATGAGAATATTGTAAGCAAGACTGTGAGGATTTGGGCCCTGAGCTTAGTACATAAAAGGACTTTACTATTAATTTGCTTGATAAGTCCTTCCCTACCCATTGGTGTTAGTTTTCCAAGTATTAACTCAAAACCAGGTTTCTAAGCCAAGCATGGTGGTGCGCATCTGTAATCCAAGCAACTTGGGAGCTGGAGGCAGAAGGGAGCACAGAGTCAAGGCCAGAGGCAGCCCACATAACATAGTGAGACCCTGTCTCAATCCAAAAAATACAAAAGGGGCTGAGGGTGCAGCTCAGTGGCAAAGCATTAACAAGTATGTGCAAAGCCCTAGATTCAATGCCCTAGTATGAAAAAAAAAATTCCTATTTACTATCTTAGTAATCTTGGCCAATAATAGTAAGTAACACTTACTAAGCTCTTGTGTACAAGGTCTAAATCTAAATAATTTACTTAGATTAACTCAGGTATTTATTGCCTTACTTCATCATCCCAACAACCTATGAAGTAACTATATTTTCACAGGGAAAAATAATTCATAACATTAATTGGGTGCTTATAGTTCTAAGTATACCACTATATTAACCTGTTTTATCCTCACAAGATGAGTAAACTGAGTCATAGAGGCATTATGCAATTCTCTTAAGACCACTGACCAAGAGCTATGAATTAAAACCAAGGCATTGGGAGTACTGAGTTCTTGTTCTCATTTCTTCTGAGGCCACATTACCCTTCAAGCTTTGTTGTTATTGTTGTTGTTGTTGTTAGGTGCCATTGAGTAGGATCCAAATCGTAGTGATCCTCATTTAAAGCTTTAGTTCCTTCACTTATAAAATCAGACTAACTAAAATGTACCTATGTCAAGTTGTTGCTATAATGATTGAATAAGATAGTATACTTGAAAATATTTTGCAAATGATAACATGTTAGATCTTGTAACTATGGGAATTATCTCAGTAAAACCATAAACCAATATAGATTGTAGAATAAACAATGAGTTCATCAGATACAGGAAGATAGGAATAGCATTTTTAAAATGCCTGTTAGCTTGCTATGTGTTATTTTTTTAAAGGCTCGTGTTGCTGCATTTTGATATTTTTATCAGTGTATAAAAGAGCAAACAGAAGGTTAGCAAGAGTTCAGTTATATGGCCATATGACTCATCTGGGAAAAAGGACAGGCTGAATTAAAGGCCAAGTTGACCAAGTCTGAGACCCACTCTTGCCATTTCACCATGATGGTTTATGGGAACATAGGAGGTTAGTTTCCCCACAGAGTCTGGTTATCTGATGTTAATTTTGTTCCTCTTCTTTAAAGTAAATGATAAAAGAATTTACCCTATGGAGAATTGTGCTACTGAAAATAAATCCTTTTCCCCTATTTCCTAAGATTCTTTGTTGCCCTGCATGCCAAATTTCACAGCCAGATAATGTTCATTATATATGTATCCCATATTTTGAGATCTAAGGGGTAATCTCTCTAGGTCTGGGCTGAGGTTTAGTTCATTTGTTGGAGTGCTGCTTTATGCTTTCTGAGATCCTGAGTTTAATCCCCAGCACTGCAAAAATGGGAGAAGGACCTCGCAGCCCATGTCCAAATCAATCCTGGCCCTGGCTCTAAAATCAGCCATTGAGAATCCTATGATTAGCAGAGAAGCACTAACATAGTGCCTGTCATGGAACAGTGCCAGGGAGTGCTCCGTTCTGCTGTACATGGGGTCTCTATGAGACGGACACAACTCGATGGCATTCAACAACAGCAACAACTATCCAGGTCATTTACTGAAATTTTGCAGATCCATTTTACATACTTAGACTTTGGATCTGGTGTTGGCAAATCACCTAGTGACAAATTTTCATAGATGGGAAATGAATCTAGTTGCACATGCTGCCAGATTTCAAGACTGAGCATAGTCACTCACAGGAAGTATTTTCAAAGTTCTTTGTCCTAAAGCCAAATAATGAGCTTCAGAGTAAAACTTATGTTCAAGTCCTAGTCCTTGCTCTTGATTTCACTGTGTGTGATTTTAAGCAAATTATGTAATTTTCAGAACTTCAATTTCTTCACCTGAAAAGATTATTATAATTGCCTTCTGATATTAAACAAAGGGTTACAGATTAGATGCCAAATGAATGTTAATTTCTTTCCTATCAATTCCTTTCAGAATGGAGTTTTGGATCAATGGAAGTAAAATCAAATGAATTACCATTTCACTGGGACCCAGGAATGATAGGATAAAAATATATTCATAGTGTAACAGGATGCTCCACAGGGCTAGGGAA
>VMDO01041472.1:0-11182 GCA_007922755.1 Pedetes capensis
TAGGCAAGGACAGAAGTGTGACTGTATTTTTAAAAATTGTAATAAAAAAGATGGCAAAAATTTGATTAATATTCCATTTCTCATCTTTGAAAATATATACCATGTGATAATGCCTTGGGCTAAAATATTTAGATTCTTGATTTAAATAATGAATGTATTTATCCCCTTATCACAAAATGAACATTCTTAGTTAATATTATTATACAATATAAAAACCCAATTTTTAAATAAATTTTGTTTTTGTAAATCTTCAAATATCACATCATCTTCCTTATTCTGTAAACTTATTATTATTATTCTGTAAACTGTAGTGCTGGGAATGATAGATTAAAGAGAAATAGGGTTGCATTCATCATGAAAAAAGATATCTCAAGATCTGTCATCAGTGATAGAATAATATCTATACCCCTACAAGGAAGGCCAGGACAGTTAATATGACTATTATTCAAATTTACTCTCCACCATTAAGGCCTCAAATGAAGATGAGGAAGATTTTTACCCACTCCTGCAATCTGAAATAGATTGAACATGCAATCAGAATGTACTGATAAATATTGGTGACTGGAATGCAAACGTTGGAGACAAAGAAGGTTCAATAGTTGGAAAATGTGACTTTGGTTACTGAAACAAGCTGGAGATCACATGATAGAATTTTGTCAGGCTAATGAACTTTTCATTGCAAATACAATTTTTCATCAACAGAAATAGGGACACATGGAATTCGCCAGATGAAACATACAGAAACCAAGTTGACTATATTTGTGGAAAGCGATGATGGAAAAGCTCAATCGCAAATATCAGAACAACACCAGGTACTGATTGTGGATCAGTTCATCAACTGCTCATATGCAGGTTCAAACTGAAATTGAAGAAAACTAGAAAAATTTCATGAGAGCCAAGGTATAACCTTGAGTATATCCCACCTGACTTCAGAGACCACCTCAAGAATAGGTTTGCACATTAGACACTAATGATAGAATACCAGAAAAGTCATGTCATGACATCAAATACATCATTCATGTTGTGTTGTTGTTAGGTGCTGTCGAGTCGAGTCTGACTTGTAGCGATCCTATGTACAGCAGATCGAAAACACTTCTTGATTCTGTATCAGGCACATGATGTTATTTATATGGAAAGCAAAAGGTTAGTAAAAACACAGGAAAAAAGGAAAAGACCAAATTACAAAAGTAACTACTTCAAAAGAGATTAAGAAACTTGCCCTTGATTGTTGACCAGCTAAAGTAGATGGGAGACTTGATGAAGTTCAAGAACTAAATATAAAATTGCAAAGGTCAGCTCAAACAGACAAAATCAAATATTATAATAACATGTGCAATGAGCTGGACATAGAAACCAAACGGGAAAAACAAAGCCTCAGGAATTGAAGAAAAAATTCAAGCCTTGAGTGACAATAGTGAAGGATTTCATAGGAAAAATATTAAACAACACAAAGAAACATCAAAATGAGATGGAAGGAATACACAGTCATTACCAAAAAGAATTGATAGATGACTAACCATTTCAAGAGGTTGCATATGATCAGGAACCAATAGTATTGAAGGATGAAGTAGAAGCTGTCTTGAAAGAATTGGTGAAACACAAATCCCCAGGAATTGATGAAATACCAATATACATGTTTCAACAAATATATGTAGCACTGGAGCTACTAATTTGTTTATGCCAAGAGATTTGGAAAACAGCTACCTGGCTAACTAACTGAAAGAGATCCATATTTGTGCCTGTTCCCAAGAAAGGGTATCCAACCAAATGTGGAAACTATCAAATGATGTCATTAATATCATATGCAAGCAATTTTGCTAAAGATCATTCAAAAGTGATTGTAGCAGTATGTAGACAGGGAACTGCCAGAAAATCAAGCCAGAGTCAGCAGAAGGAAGGAAAACAGGGACATCATTGCTGATGTCAGATGGATATTAGGTGAAAGTAGAGAATACCAGAAGATGTCTATGTTTTCTTGACTATACAAAGGCATTTGACTGTGTGGATCATTAAAAAATTATGGATAACATTGTGAAGAATGGGAATACCAGAGGGCACTTAATTGTACTCATGAGGAGACTGTACATGGACTGGGAGGCAGGTATTTTAATAGAATGAGAAAACACTATGTGGTTTAAGGTTGAGAAAGGTGTACAAGAGGACTCTATCCTTTTACTGTACCATTTCAATTACTATGCTAATCAAATATTCCAAGAAGCTGAGCTTTATGAAGAAGAATGTGGCATCATGATTTTAGGGAGACTCATTAACAACCTGTGTTATACAGATGACACAACTCTGCTTACTGAAGGTGAAGAGGATTTGAAACATTTACTGATGAAGAACAAAGAACACAGCCTTCAGTATGGATTATGCCTCAACATCAACAAATCAAAAATCATTAGAACTGAGTCAGTAAGCAACTGCATGATACATGCAGAAAACTTTGAGGTTATCCAAAATTTTGCTTTAATTGAGT
Organism: Pedetes capensis; assembly: GCA_007922755.1. Lineage (NCBI taxonomy): Eukaryota > Metazoa > Chordata > Mammalia > Rodentia > Pedetidae > Pedetes > Pedetes capensis. The sequence goes on from VMDO01041472.1 coordinate 2,480, forward strand.
CTTCAATCAACATCCTTGGAAGCAGCAGTCAAGAAATCAGAAGACACATTGCATTGGGAAAAGCTGGGCAAAAGACCTCTATAAAGTATTGAAAAGTAAAGTTGTCACATTGAAGGTGAAGGTATGCCTGACTCATTCTGTGGTATTTTCAGGCACATCATATGGCTATGAAACCTGGACATTGCACAATCAACAATTGAAAACCCTATGAGGGTTGCTATGTGTCAGACGTGACTTGACGGCACCTAATGACAACAACATACTTATATCAGATAATATAGGCTTTAAATCAAAAGCAGTAAAGGAAACAAGGAAGGTTATTATATAATGGTAAAGGGGTTAATTCACCAAGAAGAAATAACAATTCTAAGTAACAACTCATTTGCAGCAACTGACAAATCATTCAAACTAAAAATTAAAAAAAGAAACATCAAATTTAAATTGTACCCTAACCCAAAGAACTACCAGACATCTATAAAACATTCCGCCCAATAGTTGCTCATTAGCCTATGGACCATTCTCTAGGAAAAGCCACCTTTTGGACTACAAAATAAGCCTCCACAAATTTTTTAAAAATTTGAAATCAAATCAAATATGCTTTCTGATCGCCATGCAATAAAACTAGAAGTAGTAACAACCATAAAAAACCAGAAACTCTACAGATATATGGAAATTAAGGAACTTACTCTTGAACAACCAAGGTAAAGGAAAAAATCAAGAAGGGAATTTTTAAAATTTCTGGGAACATGAAAATGGAGATATGATGTACTAAAAGCTATGGGGTAGAGCAGAAGCAGTACTAAGGCAGAAGTTAACAGCAGTCCTCACATCAAAAAAGTTGAAAGATCTCAAATAAGCAACATATATCTGTATCTTAAGGAACTAGAAAAATGAGAATATCCTGAAATTGGTAAACAAAGGAACAAAAATAATAATTGCAGAAATAAATGAGAGACAAAAATTGCAGAAGATCAATGAAATGAAGAATCTGCTATTTGAAAAGATAAACAAAATGAAAAACTCTTGCCTAGAATTACCATGAAAAAGAGAGAGGACAAAATAAATAAAATCAGGAATGAAAAATGAGACATTACAACTAATGGCACAGATATACAATATATCACCGAAGATCATTATGAATAACTATATGCTACCAAAGGTGACAACCTAGAAGGAAGAGACAAATTCTTAGATGTATCACCTTACCATGCTTGAATTAGGAAGAAATAGAAAATCCAAACAAACCAATAATAAGTAACAATTCTGAATCAATAATAAAGATCCCCCTATCAAAGAAAATCCCAGGACCACCACATGACTTTCCTGCTGAATTCTACCAAACAGTTAAAGAAAAAATGAATATATTCTACAGGGCCAGTATTCTCAGATACCAAAACAAGATTAGCATACAGAAAAGAAGAATATAGAACAATATACTTGAAGAACCTAGATATAAAAATCCTTAACTAAACACTAGCAAACTGAATCCAACAGCACATTAAAAAGATTATTCACTGTGATCAAGTGGGATTCATTCTAGAGGTATAAGGATGTTTCAATATAAGCAAATCAATAAATGTGATATACCATATTAACAGAATAAAGGACAGAGATCATATGACCATCTCAATAAATGTAAAAAAGACATTTGATGAAATTCAGCATTCCTTCATAATAAAAATGCTGAATAAATTAGGTACAGAAGGAACATACCTGATGATTCTTGCATTTGTTGTGCCTTGTAGCTGTTTCCCTTGCCTCATTGCTAGGGATAGGACTTCCAATACAGTTGCGAAGGGAAGAGGTGATATTAGCATTCTTTTTATTCTAAATGTTAGAATATTTTCAGCTTTCCCTCATTTATTATAATATTAGCTGTTGGCTTATTTTAAATGACCTTCATTATGAGAAGCTAGGGAAATTATATATCGACATACAGAAAAATGAAATTAGATGCATCTCACCAGTTACAAAAATCAATTCAAAATTGGACAAAGATCTAAAGATGTAAAATATAAGATGTGGCATCATGAAAATACCAGAAGAAAACCTTGGGACAACCCTTCAAAGCATTGGAATATGCAAAGATTTCTTGCATAAGACCCCCAAGGCATAGGAAGTGAACATAAAATTAGACACACTAAAAGCTTCTGTACAGAAAATTAAAGAATCAACATTGTATAAATACTGCCTATAGAATGGGTGAAAATACTTTCAAACTGCGCATCTGTCTAGGTGTTAATATCTAGAATATATAAATAACTCAGAAAGCTCCACAGCAATAATAATAATAACCCAATTAAATATTGCCAATACATCAAATACAAATCTCTCAAAAGAAGACATATAAAAATCCAATAGGTGTATGAAATAATGTTCAGTGTCATTAATCATTAAGGAAATGCAAATTAAAACAGCAATTAAATAGCACTTCATCCTAGTAAGACTAGATATTATGAAGATGTCTAAAGATAACATGCATTCCTGAGGATGAGGAGGAAAAGGAACTCATACACTGTTGCCGGATGGTAAATTAGTATAGCCACTATAGTGAACAGGATAGAGTTTGCTCAAAAAAAATAAAAACAGGATTGTGTGATTTAGCAATTCCACTACTGGGTATACATCCAAAAGAAATGAAATTATGTCTAAAAGACATCCACACTCCCACGTTCCTTGCAGAATTGTTCACAATATCCAAGAAATGGAAGTAAGTGTTCATTAGCAAGTGAGTGGGTAAAGAAAAAGTGGTACATGTGCACAATGGAATACTATTTAGCTATAACAAAAAATGGGCATGATTGGAATTGGAGATCATTATGATAAGTGAAATAAGTAAGGCACAAAAAGACAATTGCTGCATGACTTTATTCATGTAGTGTCAAAAAGTTTATCTTGTAGATGTTCAGAGTAGAATGATGGTTTCTAGAGGGCAGGGAGGATAGAAAGGGGAAGGATGGAGTATGGTTGATCAATGGGTGGTAAGCTATAGTTAGGTATAAGATGTTCTGGGGTGTGGTTGCATAATATATTAACTATAGAGAATAATAGTGTGCTATACATTTCAAAGGGCTGGGATTTAGCTCAGTTGGTAGAGTGCTGCGCTGCAGTCTCTGAGGTCCCAAGTTCAATTCCCAGCACCACAAAAATGGGAGAAGGCGCTGGAAATCCACTCCCAAGGCAATCCCAAAACAGTCAGCCATTGAAAACCCTATGAGGGTCGCTATGAGTTGAGTACCGACTCGACAGGACCTAACAACAACAACAGCATACATTTCAAAAAGCTAAGAAGAGAATATTTTGAATATTTTCACCATGAAGAAACGATAAATGTTTATTGAAATAAGTATATTTAACCTGATTTAAACATTATCCAGTGCATATATTTAACAAAATAATGCATGACACGCTATTAATATATACAATTTTTTGTTTCCATATATATCTTAAAATCAATTTTAAAAAAAGACAAAAAGATGAAACCAGAAACTTTAGAAAATCAATTTGTCTAAAACACAGGGAAAGTAAAAATGAAAGGATTAAGAGAAAATATTTCATTATTTTATAGAACATTTTATAAATGTATGGATACATGTGTAGATATTCATATGTTGTTAGGTGTTAGGTGCCATCGAGTCATGTCTGACTCATAGCGACCCTTATAGAGCTTTCAGTGGCTGATTGTTTCAGAATTACCCCAGCAGTGGATTGCCATTTCCTTCTCCCATTTTTGCAGTACTGGGAATCGAACCTGGGGCCTCAGAGAATGCAAAGTGGTGCTCAACCAACTGAGCTAAATCCCAGCCCATATTCATATGTAAAGATTCTATATTTTAATAGGAAATTTCCATAAATTTATTGTCAATTATTTTGCTTTATTCTTTTCCCAATTTTTTATTAGTTTTTTTTTTTTTACTTGACTTTTGCTAGTAAATAATAAAACTGTTCTGTTTGTTGGTCATGAATAATTTTTACCTTTGTGTAATACATGTAAGATATTTCTAAAAGAATCTTTAGAATTTTTAGGCATATATATATATATATATGTATATAATTTATAAATAATGCCAGATGTATTTCTTCTAATTTTTATTTTTCTTTCATTTCCTCCTGTATTGCAACTGGTAAGACTTCTGCAATTTTAAGTAGACAATAACATAAAACATGCATTTTATCCAATATGGGGGTAGAATAATTCAGTATTTTCCCATTAAGTAAAATGTGAGCTGCAAGTCTTAAATAGTTCTTTTACAGATGGAGAAAGCACTCCCATTAGTCCTTTGGTAAAGATTTTCTTCCTAAATAGTTGTTAAAGTTTGTCAAAAGATTTTTCCAGTGTCTTTCAGATGTTCACATTTTTTGAACAATGTGTTGAAGCACACTGACTAATGTCAGTGTCAAACTTAACTTGCATTCCCAAGATAAATTCATCTTGATTTTTTAAATCATAATTACTGTAGTGATAAAAGTCATCTTTTTTTACTAAATGAATTGAAACATGAAGATATTAACTAACATAGCCAGTATCAAGCACAGAGAAATTAAGAAAAGCTAGATTTAGAGCTGTTTATTAAAATTTTCTTATAAAGAATGAAGTTTTTCACTACTATTAAAGTAATATTATAGATGGATTGAAACAGAGTAATATGTAAGAAACAAATGTCTGAGGAACCTACTATGTGCTACAAACTTGGAAAAGCCTATTTCAAGAAAGCATACTTTAAGCTAAGGAGGCATAGAGTGGGAAGTTTCCTGCTTTATTGTTGCTAGGTGCCCTTGAGTCAGGTCCAACTCATAGTGACCCTGTGTACAACAGAATGAAACACTTCCCAACAGTGTGCCATGTTATGCCCTATGTCAGTGCTTCTCTGCTATTCATAGGGTTTTCAAAGACTGACAGTTTGGGGATTGTTTCAGGAATGGGCTGCCAGGTCTTTCTCCCATTTTTACAGTTTTGGGGATTGAACCTATGGCCACAGATTGCGAAGAGCAGCACTCTTCCAACTGAGCTAAACTCCAGCTCCCAAGTTTCTTGCATATGATTTAAATCAAGATGACCTGAACAAGAGAGCATGGTGGTTTGTTAAGTACTAAATGTCCCTTGTGTGGGTTCACTAATTAGCAAAACTTTAGTCTGAGTCTGTTGTAGTTCTGTTCATTTAGAGTTTCTCAAGGAAATGCTAATAAATTGATTAATACTGTTAATCAATTTGTGGCCCTACCCTCAGAAAATTCAACAGTTCAAGGCTGTAATTGTGTATCTACCCAGTTAAATGAGGTGTGCAAACTTTTCAACATTTCTTCTTTGCAGAAAACTCCCTATCAGCTAGAAACAGATGGGCTGATGGAGTATTTTAATCAAACATCCAAACAGATGGTAAGAAAATTCGTCAGCAGTGAACCACAACATTGAAATAAATTAATGCTTTTTGTCTACCTTGCCTACTGGGATGTTAGTCAGTCATCAACAGACTTGTCTTCTTTGAAATTCACCCTGGGAGATTTTCCAATTAGGGCAAACTGGCAACCACACACTAGCCTAACCTATGACAAGCATCTTAATGACATTGGTCAAATTAAAGACAGAATAAAATTTTCTGGCAGGTCAACAGAGCTCCAATCTTACTAGAGAAAAGGTGGAAACTTAAATTTCTCTATGTAGACAGCAAAATATTCATCCTGAGTTCAATATTTACTATCATGTTAATCATGTTAAAAGTTCAAGAACTTTTATCTTTCCCATTCTCAGTTTTCTAATTTCTAAAGGGCTATGATTACAAATCTATGGGTATTTTGTGAAGATGAAAATGTGATAGGATTCTACTGAACAAACAGTTTATATGAAGCACTATATAAACATAACATATTTATATAATACATATTTATATACTTATGCAATTATACATTTATATAATGTATAATATAAATCTAATATATGTTGTTACTGTTATGAATATTACTTTTAATTGATGCCATTTTTGTTGTGGGAAAATTAGTCTCTGTTCTTGTTCCCTTGTTTAGAAGAACTTACCAAAGGACAGCAGTGAAGTGAAAATCAGGAGTCAAGTTTGTAATTAGAAATGGAGTGATTTTATTAAAAAAAAATAAAGAAAAAAACCTAGCAAAGTTTACCTTCTGAGACAGACCACAAAGTGAGTTATTCAAGAGGGTGAGCCAGTGACCTAAAGGGTGAGGGTGGGTCTTTTTTTATATATAATTCATTATTTGCCAGGGAGTCTGGCAAATACCATTGGGGTGGAGCTAGCATAGAACTGGTTTTCTTAGGATTCCATGCTGGATATCAATAGGGTTTGATCCTCTTCATAATCTCTTTTGTAAGGATTTGCCATGGCTTGATAAGTTTACTGGAATATAGTTCTGTGTTTTTGTTCCCCCCAGGGGCCAATTTTCCATGCTGCTCATTCCCAACTAACATTTTGACTCCAAAGGTAAAATCCCTGATTATGTATTAAGTGAAATGTTTAACTTTCTCAAGTGTCTGATGTGAGCATGACAACTTTTCATTGACAGCGGCATTTTAATGGACCAACTTTCTTAGAATAGCATTTACAGTTTGATTTCTCCTTCAGTATTAGCTGGAATTGGACAATGTTATGTCAAATTCAGTGGGCTTCCTGTATAGAAGTTAATGCAAAATTCAGACCCAAGTATAGACAAATCTACTTTATATATTTCTTGGAATTTTGGTTTATTTATTTCTGAGCTGAAGACATAATTAAAAAGTTAACTATAACTGTCTTTTTCTTTCATTGACTGTGCTTAGCTATTTTAGCCTTTTGTTGCTCTATTGCTAGCAGTGTTTTCCTTTTGTAATGCTAGAAAAAAATTAGTAAAACTAAAGAAAACTTTATAGTAGAGTTCTCTTACCAATAAAAATGGTCATAAGAAAACACTTAAAGGAGGGGTAGTGATTTTTTGGTTCTGAGAGGAACACAAAGAAAAATAACAACCACACAATTAAGCCATTGAATGAATTCTGTTGGGCTTGATGAACATGGCACAAGACTGAAGGACCAAATCAAAGCCTAGATCATAAATCTTGTATTTATTGTCTTAGTCTGGGCTAATTTAACGAAATACCATAAACTGGGTAGCTTATTGTTGTTGTTGTTAGACACCTAACAAGGGCAGCTTATAAGCAACAGAAATTTATTTATCTCATAACTACAGGCCAAGAAATCCAAGATAAAGAGCCCAAGAGAGTCACTGTCGGGTGAGGACCCATTTCTTCAAAGATGAGCCTTCTCACTGTGGCCTCACATTGCAGCAGAGCTGGACAGCTCTCTTAAGTCTCTTTCATAAGAGACTAATCTCATCTATTAGATGTCTTCTTCATGACCTTATCACTTCCAAAATGCTCCACTTCATGATACTATTACACTGGTGACTAGTTTTCAATATGTGTCTTCTGAGGGGACATAAACATTCATACCATTGCATAACATGCATATTCAGTTGTAAAAGTACAAATAAGAACATAGAGACGAGCAAGTAAAAAGGAGACCATTGGTGGGGAGGGAGGGGTTGGGGGAGGAGAGTCATGAGAGGGTAATGGGGAAGTTAACGTGAGTAATGTACAATAAAATGCATGGATGGAAACGAATAATGAGATCCATTAAGTTGTACATTAAAAATTCTTAATAAAAAAGTTAAGAAAAATAACAGATGAGACATATCATCTCCTTACTTTATTTCACTTTCCCCTTTTTCTGGGCCAGTGAGTCAGCTGGAAAAGATTTGGATGTTGTGGATCCAGAGTTAAGTGCCTATCAATTGTGGAGCTAGGACTAGGGATTGGGCTAGGGCAAATAGTATGGTCAGAAGGCTGGGGCCTGACAAATTGTCCTGTGTAGCTGGCATATTCTAGTGATCCAGGGTCAAGGATTTAACTGGAACAGCTGCTTTATTCAACAAAATTTGAGACCCCAGAGGCAGCCGCTTGGCTAGTATGTTTGGTAGAGATGAAGATAAAAAGGTGCTCATCAGTTCTAGAGAGATATCACATTCAGATAGATAAAACTAATTAGCAAATTCAGGACGATTGAAATAATGTGAATCAGCTTTCCCAAGATTGAACCAGGACTAAAATCATATAATGAGGAAACAAAAGTAAATCATTTATTGCTGGTTTGAAATTAGAAGCATCAGTATGAACTGGGGATTTTTAATAAGTAATTTGATATAGATAATTATGCAAGATAGTTATATTAATAGGGCTCATGTTTAGCTCATTTGGCACAGTGCTGCTCTGCAGTCTCTGAGGCCCTGGGTTCAGTCCTCAGTGCTGCAAATATGAGGGAAGTTTGTGACAGCCCTCTCCTGAAACAATCCTAAAAACAATCAACCATTAAAAAACCTATGAATAGCAGAGAAGCACTGACATAGCGCTAGGCATGGCACAGTGTAGGGAAGTGTTTCATTCTGTTGTACACAGGGTCATTATGAGTTGGACCCAACTCGATGGCACCTAACAACAACAAAATCATACTAATAAAGTTAGATGTATCTATATATTTATACCTACAAATAGATACAGATATTAATAGTTACACAATCCACTCCCAAGGCAATCCCGAAATGGTCAGCCATTGAAAACCTATGAGGGTCACTATGAGTCTGATACCGACTCGATGGCACCTAGCAACAACATGTTTCTGGGACTGAAATATATGCATACACACA
>VMDO01041473.1:0-11183 GCA_007922755.1 Pedetes capensis
GGAGGAGGAGGAAGAGGAGGAGGAGGAAGTTGTGGAGGGAGATGGAGGACAAACTGGCTTCTTCATATCCCACCTTTATTCTTCCATGTTGCTGGAACTAGTTAAAATTTCTTGTCAAGAGAGCTTGGAAATAATGCAGAACAGGAGAACAATGAGAAGTGAAATCTGTGAGCAAAGAAAAAATTGAAATAAAACAAACAAAACCAAACCTGCTTGAAAATCATCATGTCCAAAAGTAAAGAATGAGTCCAGAAATAGTAGATGAAGCCCAAGGATCCCATTGGGCTCATTTGAGCATATAAATACTGAGAAATAATAGCTAATAATTTTTTTTCTCTCTCTCTCCCCCCGTCCCTACCTCTCTTATTTTTAATTTTTTAATTTTTGTTTTTTGGTGGTTGTTTTTTGTTTTGTTTTTCTTTGTGCTGGGTCTTGAGTCCATGGCTTTGTCTTATGTATGCTAGGTAACTGCTTTACCACTGAACTATATTCCCCGTCCCTGATGATTTTTTAATATGCCAGTCTTTATTATTTTTGGATGAATCTATTCCATATTAGGTGAATCCAGAAAGCTCACTGAGGGAATAGGATAATTATTAAAGATCAGTTTGTTTTGTCCTTCTGTTGTTCATTGTTTACTTTTCTTTCACTTTAACACATTATATTTTATTTTGTTTTTAAAATAATATTTTATATTCATATAATATTTTAAACTATAATCACTTATTTTAAAACAATTTGGAAATTATAAAGTCATTTAAACATCTAGCTGAATATATTTTCTGATGTGTAACAAGTAAGAATAGTTAGGACTGCCAATGAATTGATTATAATCCTTGACTCTTATTCAGTCTTTAAATTGTTAGTATGAGTGGAAGGGAAAGAAAAAACCCAACAAACCCCAAACTGGTTCCAAGAACGGCTTTCTTTTTTACCCAGTGTTACATTTTTCACAGGATGGGAGAGAAAGCTTTAGTGGCTGCATGCTGTTCTCTGGTAATACTTTTTAGTAATGCAAGGGCTTAGTTGGCTGGGTAACTTGATTACTCTGGAGGCCATGCTATTAGCAGAGTGGGAAGGAATCAAAAGTAAAAAATAATTTACATTAAGGCCACAGACATGGCATACAATACAATTACTTCAGGTTTTACATCCAAAAAGCTATTATCCTTTTTTTTTTTTCATTCCTTAAGCATTGTGGTATTCTGGTAAGGGGCTTTATGAGAGGCAAGGAATGGATGCCAGAAAAGCCCAAGAAATTGTTTTGTGAATGAAAAAGCCTGGATGCTGGGAATAAGTCCATATAGATTTTTCTTTTTAGCCTTTCCAGTGAGTTGTGGTTATCCATGGATGCCCAATTCACTTCTTTTTCCTGAGTTTTCATGTGGAAATGAGCATTCTCATTTTTATTACAGAAATGCTATATTTGTTAAATATATAATCCGTGGAAAGTGCTTTTGTATATCTGAGAGAAAAGCACAGTGTCCTTCAGAATCATCACCTGAAATCTCCCTAAATGTTATTCACTTATATAGGAGAAATTATTATGAGGAAAGAACATCCTGGAGTTGACATTAGTCAGGATAGGTTTGATTATGCTGTAGTAACAAATGAATCCACATATCTCAGTGACTTAGCAGAAAAAGATAGATTTAATATTCATTCATTCCACATATCCTACAGTGGGAGGCTTTCTGCAAATGCTCAGCTCCAGGCTGAAGAAGTCCAACATCATCTATAGCTGCTGTTTCCTAAACAAGGTTTCCAGGGTCTGCATGAGAGAGAAAAAGAGCATGAAGCATTAAAGCCCACTCTATGGTGCCTGGGCCAGAAGCAGTACAGATTACTCTCACTCACTGATTATGGATTACAGTCATATGATTCCACCTACCTGCATGAGGCAAAAATTGAATGCCAGCTCAGAAAAGCCTAGTTCCATGGAAAGTGTAATTCCATAAGTTTGGGAGGACCAGAAAACATTGACGTGTCAATGCTGTACTCTTCACCACAGTTCATGGAAATTCAGCAATTGAAATACATGAAGCTCAGAAGAATTCATTATTGAGCTTATTACTTATTTCACGTGCGCCACCACAGTAATGTGTTTATGTTATTTGATTCTTTCTTTTCTTCTAATTGGTGGATGGCTAACCAGAAACAATCTTAGGTTTTAAGACCAGGGATTGGCATAGGCACAAATTCTAACCTCAATAATCCAACTCTAAATTGACCCAGAGCGTTTCTCTGAGTTTCTGTCAAACTATGATCATCTGCTCCCCTCAGGAAATCCCTAAATAGTTCAATTTTCCTTATAGGAACCTGCTATTGTGTTCTGGCTAGAGAGAACAAGACTAAGGCCAATAAGATCTTGAAACTCAAGATAGAGACATCTGGTCTGAGTTTGCTGAGCAGCTTATTGAATCCTATATTAATCCAGGCACATGTGCTGCAGAAACATTATTTTATAGGTAAGTAAAAGTGATAATTGGTGTTAAAGAGCCAAACACAGTTCCTGGCATGCCTATAGATGGTCCTCAATAAATGTACTCATACTTCCTTTGCAAAGGGAGTCAAACTTACAAGTGAATAGTATTTGACACTATGCCATGTTCCACACTGTCAGTGCTTGTCTGCTATCCATAGGGTTATTGATGGCTGTTTTGTTTTGGGGAGTGGACTGGCAGGTCCTTTTGCCAAGCCTACAGCACCCAGTATCCCCAAGTGGTCTCCCATCCAAGTACTAAACAGGCTGACACTATTTTGCTTCTGACACCGGATGGGATCACATGCCGGGGTGGCATGGCTGCAGACATTCTATTCTATGAATGAATATTATTTAGTGGGTTTCTTATGTAATTATATCCTGCCTACTCTTGTATTTGACCAAAGATGGTACTCTTATCTGATAAATGAGGATGATATTAGAGTGAAACGAGAATTATAATGACAAAGGTATTAGAATTTCTCTTCAAAGTTAAGACTTTATTTCAAGCCATGCACTGGAAGTAAAGTAGTGAACAAAATAGCCAAAGTTCTCAAATGTGTTCCTATGGTATGGGGAAGGGGTAGCAATAGGGGCAGAGAGCAAAGAAATAAATGAACAAAGGGAATATTAATAAGATTTATAAAGGAAAGAATTAAAAGAGGATGTTGTTGTTGTTGTTAGGTGCTGTCAAGTCGTTTCTGACTCATAGTGACCCTCATAGGGTTTTCAGTGGCAGATTGTTTTGGGATTGCCTCGGGAGTGGATTGCCACATCCTTCCCACATCCTTCTCCCGTTTTTGTGGTGCTGGGAATCGAACTCGGGACCTCAGAGACTGTAGAGCAGCGCTCCACCAACTGAGCTAAATCCCAGCCCTCAGAAATAATAGGGTGGACAGTTTTCCCTTTGAGAGGAGAAATGAAGGTTTAGTGAAATGTGGTTTGGTAAATGTTAGGGTGACCCTATTTTCCTTGAAGCCCAACTAAGAGCCATATGGAATCTCAAGTTACATTGACTGAATCCTTGCTTGAATGAATGTATTTAGAAGGTTAAGGGATATTAACTTTCCTTAGGGAATTCCTGTAGTGATTTCATTCCCACTGCGTATGCATGTTACATTTAAACACCTGGGTTGCTTGAATTTTTATCAGTCATACCTTCTGACCTAAAAGCTATAGTCTTATATTATTTCAGTTCTTCTAACAGAAATACTGGCCAGCCAGCCATGGTAGTGCATGCTTGTGACCCAGTGACTTGAGACTCTGAGGCAGGAGGATTACGGGTTCAAGACCAGAGGCAGCCTGCACAACTGAGATCTGGTCTAAAAATAAATAAATATAAGAAAAGGATCTGTCTGAGCATAGTGGTGCACTCCTGTAATCCCAGCGACCTGGGAGTCAGAGGCAGGAGGATCGCAAGTTTGAGACAGAGGCAGTCTGGGTAATTTAGTGAAACCCTGTCTCAAAAAGTAAAACAATGGGCTGGGGATGCAGAGCAGTGGTACAGCACTTGCAAAACATGCAAGCATGAGGCTCTGGGTTCAACCCCCAGTACCACAAAAAAAAAAAAAAAAAAAAAAAAAGATCTAGGGCTTAAAGCTTGCTGGTAGAACACTTGCCTAGTATGGGTGGGGCTCTGGGTTTGATCCCTCAGCACTGCCAAGAGAAAAAGAATAGCAAGGAAAAAAAAAAAACCTGGCTAGAGTTCATCAAAGACAGGTTGGCCTTTTGGTAAGATTTTTGGGATACAAAGATGAACAATGGCTTCTCAATATCTTTCCCTCACAGTGTTTGAAACATCAACTGGGGAGCCAGTTGGTTGGTTGTCAGGATTGAACGAATTACCCACAGTGCTAACTGTTCATGAATGCTCCCTGTTCTAGCTTTTGTAAGTTTCTGCCTCACTTGTGAAGGTGCTGCTAGTGCTTGTTGAGATCACCTTCCAAATAAACTACTTGCACACACATTCTAGTCTCATTGTCCCTTTCTGGGAAAGTTCAACTAAAGACAAAAATCACAGCTAAGTGTACTGAGGATGTGTTAGTGCAGAAACCGTATAGTCCTCATCCTATTGCTTCAACAGCTCTGTGAGGTAAGGACTTCATCTTTATCACCCTCACTTTATATGTGAGGAAAAAAGGCACAAGGTGGTAAAATAACTTGCTTATGGTCACCCAGCTACTAAATGCCAGAGCCTGGAATTTGTGGGAATCTCTCGTCACTTCCTTTTCATCCCTCTTTTATCAATTTCTGATGCATTTTGTTCCTTTTGGCATCCCAGAAGGAAAATATTTAATCTCTCTCTCATCCTGCTTTCTAAAAATTGCTTCTCCCAGGCATTTCCTTTCTCATTATAATATATAATAATATGGTGCTGTTTTTATAAAATTCCCCTAATCTGAGAGCTTCTGTAAGAGCGCATATTACCACTGATGGTAATAACAGGCCACCTACCTCACCAACATCTTAATGTTCCTCACATTTCACAAAGAATGGTTTGATTGATGTATTTCCTCCAAGCTCTTGAGGCTTGTCTGCCTCTGCGTGAGAGGGGAGGCTTTGAGCCCAAGGCCTGCTCCTTGGAGGGCAGTGAGTGTGAGCAGAATATGTGGGATGCATTTAGATCACAGCGCCGGTGGGGTTTTCTGTGGCTCTGAGTTTTACTCTTTGGGTGTCATCCCAGAATAGCCCACTTTCTTTCACTATGCAATTTGATTTCTTTTCTCTCACAGTTCCTAGGGCAACAGTGATATGTCTATCTGTTGTGGCAAAGTGAGGCCAGTCATTGAAAGCTGGAGGACTAGAGAGTTGAATCCATGTTTATATGGCTGTGGATCTCTGTCTTTCTCTCTGTCTCTCTCTGTGTCTCTGTCTCTGTCTCTGTCTCTCTCACTGTCTTTTTCTCTGTCCCCCCCCCTCTCTGTGAGATTCAAACTTTGTTTCAATGTGGCTATCAGAGTTTGTTTGATGGCAGTTGAAATTATTTTAAAGAAGCTTAAAATATACATGCCTGCAGCCATACCACTGTGGTGTCTGATCCTGTCAGATATCAGAAACTAAGCAAGCACTGGTTAGTGCTTGGATGGGGGACTGCCTGGGACCACCAGGTGCTGTAAGCTTGGGAGAAAGACCCAGTAACTCACTCACAAAAAACAATCAGCCATTTAAAACCCTATGAATAACAGAGAAGCATGACAATGGTGTTTCGTCTGTTGTATGTAGGGTTGCTATGAGTCGGACATAGATTCGATGGCACCTAATAACAACAACAAAATATATATATATGCATTTATGAGGGATTTGGTCATAGAGAAGATTTCATGACTCTGTCTAGCCTCTTTCTCTTTGCACATATCATTCTCTTCTGCTTCTCTCTGTTCCTGCTTTGCCCTCCGCTCCACTCACTGGTCATCTTGCTCCTCTCTCCTCACCTGCTGCTGTTCCTGCTCATTCATCTGTCTGTAACAGTGACCTTGGTGTCTCTATTTTTATGATCTTCCAGCCAGCTTCCTATAACTAAATAAATTGACTTCTGTGTTTTGCTTCTTAGTTCTTGGGAGAGAGAATAGGATTTTCCCAGCTGAATCTAAGACTGTATCCCTTGCACTGATAGTGGACATGGTGCTGTTTATTCAACAGCAGCTATCAGCCTGAGGAAATTCTCTCCATGGCAGCAAGATTGACTTCCATGTTGGCTAAAATGTTTTTGCTTTATCTATAGAGGTATTGTTTTTGGATGTAGAAGGCTAACAAAGTCCTCAAACTGTGCACTAAACATTATCTCATTTAATCTTGATAGTTACTCTGGGCCAGAAGTGTAATTATCTCCATTTTACTGGCAAAGGGTCTGAGGGTCTGTGGCTCTCCCAAGGTGGAAGGGCTAAATAGTGGTCGATTTTGTAATGGTCCTTGGCTACCTCTACCGCCAGAGTGAGCGTCTTTTCTCTCTGAGCAAAGCTGAGGAGAAGGACTCCTTAGGAAACCACTTTCAGTGCAAGAAGCATTCTTGGCAGATGTCACTGCTTTCTCAGGAAAAACGAATGAAGTGCATGGAGCACATTTTTATTTTTTAGCTACATCAGGTCAGCCCAGCCCCCTGAAGGTGAAGCCTGCCTGCTGATATATAACGATATTTCAAAATGATGAGCAAGAAAGCCCCGTCCATCCCAGGGCAGAGCTCCCTGGGGATAAGGCTCAAAGAGCAATGAAAAGGGAGGAAGTGAATCACGAAGGCTTCGGAGCGAGGCTGAGCACGAGAGCCAGGCATTTACAGTGAAGGGCAGAGAGGGCCCGGGAGAACTCAGGGAGCATTAGAAAAATGATTACATGCTAGCCTGAAATGAGTCTCCGAGGAGCAAGAGCAGCCCTCCCACAGAAGGATTTGTGGGAAGTTTCCCAATTTGCAGGGACCTGCCTGTGGAATTTGTTCATTCACTCACTGATAGTTATTGGTTATCTCCTGATCAGGGACCATCTCTGAGTTTCTGGTCAAATTGCTTAAACATGTGATGCTTCCTTTTCTACTTCTAGTTTTGGTATGCAATATTCTCTCCCCTGCCCCTACCTTTCTCTCCTCCTGCCTGGTCCACCTTATACAGACACCACTTCTATATGTCCTAGGGTAATGTTTTGTTATTCCTTATTCCAACAAATCTGTAATACTCTGTACTCCTGCAGCACACTTTGCCCCATTTCCAGGGCACTAAAGAAAAATGTTAGAGAAAAAGTGTTACTGTAGGGAAAACACATAACTCATTGTTGTTGTTGGGTGCCATCGAGTGGGTATTTAACTTGTAGTGACCCTACATACAACAGACAACACACTATCGCCAATGTTTCTCTACTATGCATAGGGTTTTCAATGGCTGATTGTTTTTTCGGAGTGGGTTGCTGGGTCCTTCTCCCAAGCCTACAGCACCCAGTGTTCCCAGGCGGTCTCCCATCCAAGTACTGACCAGGCCCGACCCTGCTTAGCTTCTGAGATCTAATGGGATCTTTTGCCACAGTGCTAAGGCTGTAGGATCCAAAGCATTAATTAGTGACAATGGCCTTATTTGCTGACCCAAGTGGAGGGTTCACAAGTTTCCAGTGCTCCCTCACTATCCAGTGCTTTAATTCATATAAATGATGCTTTGATGGAGGAGCCCTGGCTGCCATTGCCAGAATCTTCCCAGTTTCTATATGCCTGAGGCTGATGTGCGGCTTACACAGATTTAAGCTCAGTAAGAATCAAAGAAAGAAAGAGAAAGTTCTCTGAATACCTTACAAAGTACGTTGCAGGAAAATACCAATGGAGCCAGTGAGAAAACTATTCAATGTCCAATCCAGGTGCCTTGCAGATCCTTTCCCTGTATGTATCCTCTATTCTTTTTGTTCTTTCTTCTTATATTTTTCTTTTCTTAATTAAAGACATACACAGAGAGGACAACATGGTGCCCAAGACTCCAGCAACATGCCTGAGATTTCCAGAAGATGAAAAACTTAAAGATTTTTCTACAAGGTGAAAAGTATAGGCTGAGGGATATAAGGAACAAAGCTTCCTTACAGTTTTTGCAATTATGGGCTTTGTTTTGCTGAACAAATAAGTCCTCAAATGAAGATTAACAGTAACTATGGTGTAGCTAACACATGGAGATAATTAAGCCCCTACAACCCACTGCCTCAACTAGTGTACAAGTATCGAAGGTCTGTCTGAAACAACTATATATACATCTTGAAGACAGAGTTATGTTTACATAGTGGAAAAGTATCAAGAGGTCACATTAGCAGACTTCATTTTTAGTGTAAATTTGTGGGATGGTGGACATGTGACCACCAATTTCCTGTATTGTTTGGTATTTATGGTATAATATTTTTTGGAAGCACATTAGAGATTCTGAATACTACACCTTATAGTATGGCATAAAATTATGAAAACATTGAAATCAAAGAATATTTTCAAATATAAATATTTGCAAATATAAAGTATGTTTTATAATCATATTAATCTGCTTTCATTGTTAGTAGAATAATTAGACTATAATTGCACATACACACAAATTAAAACAGAAGACAATGAGAAGTTAGGAGTCTTCGAGTTGCTATCACATAATATAGAAGTTCTAAAGCTCTTTCCTGTTCCTTGAAGTAAATTTATTGTTTTATAGAAGGATATTTGCTCTGAATTCTCATGGTGATCCCTTTCCTTTGAACTTCCATATCATTTTATATGCTCTATACATTGCTGCTTTTGTTGTTCACGCTTGCAGAGGAATAGCTAGGCTTGCCTGAGATTGGGTATTGAGAAGGGTTCTATCAAACATGAGGTATGAGGCATTGTTTGAATGTTTTATGACCTGATGAAGGGTAAGGAGCAGTATTTGGTTTCACTTTGCCAGTTCAAAGATCCTCAGGCTGTGAGGAAGGAGGATAGAGCAGAAGCTAAAGCTAGAATTGGAGGTGAGAGTCATAGGCAGTTAGACCTGGGAATTTTGCCCAGAATTTGTACTTTTGTGTTTGGTATGCAGTCAGGATTTTCCTAGGACAGAACTCCTGGTATTACCTGGCAAAGCCACACTCTTTAAGATCTGATTGAATCATTGTCCTTTACTCTTTACTAAGTGTGACTGTCAGGACCAATTTTAACCATGAGGAGTACCAGCAGACAGGCTCTAGGCTTGACACAATCTGAGAAATGCTTTAGGTGTCCTTGGTAGGATGGAGATTTCTTCTTCCTGGTCTCCTTTCCTTCCATGATCTCCCCACCCCTTATTATCTTGTCTCCTTCATCTTCAGCCCTCACAGCTCTTCTCTGAATTCGTTCACAAGTAAGCATCCAGGTATATAAAACCAGAAAGGATAAGACCCTGTTGAGAAGGGCGTCATGGCCAGCTTTCAATAGTATGGGGAGCTTGCTTTGTAGTTGGCTCGTTTTGCTGTAGGATGTTTCCCTGGGTCTCTTCTCAGGGATTCAAATCTTAGAATCTCTGGTGGAGGAGGCAGAAATTTGTATTTTTAAAAAGCATCTAAAGTGACTGGGATCTTGCTGGCCCCTGGATCTCTGACAGTTATTTGCACATCACTAGTCTAAAAACAAGGCCTGAAAAAAAATGTGCCAATGGATCTCTCTGCAATTTTTTGAGCATCTACTTTATGCAAATTGCTCTGCTACGCCTGTGCTGCTGCGTAGGATAAAAAAGAGTACAAGGGAGGAATGTACAACCTAATTAGGCAGAAAAGACTTTCCACAAAAATAGTTAACATTTATCCAGTGCTTAGCACACCCCAGGCACTTCCCTTAGCACTTTATGCACATTAGCTGGAGTGTTCCTCACAATAGCCCTAGGATTGGGAAACTATTATTTTCGTTCTTCTACCAATGGGGAAACAGAGGCTTTAAAAGGGTTAGGGAGCTTGTCAGCGTCACACAGGTAGCAAGTGGCAGGGCTAAAACAGAATTTGCAAAGTGTGTCTCTAGGTTGCATTTGAAAGAAGCTCTGTTGCCTGCCACAGAAAGAGACCACGGACAGATCATCTGGCTATGGTTTGGCTGAGTGGGGGTTCAGATTCAAAGTGCTGTGTGTATTCAGAAGGGGGAGACATCACAGAGAAGGAGACTGAGTTAGGGTCTGCAGGCTAGGGCTACCGGGAGTCTTACTGGTCCTGGACTCTTCTCCACGCTGCTGTGTCCAGGGGGCCACCTGGGCCTTGTCACTCATATGCCCTGAGCATCTGCCTCTCCCCTGTTCCCCAGCTTGCCGTTTGAAGCCAGCATTGATGGAGGCTCTGCCCACCTGTGTTTGCAAGAAGCCTGAAAGCTCCCTTGTCTGTTTTTAAACCGTTTGCCTATGACAGAGTATGAATAACAAGATCGGAAACATCTCTAATATAACTTTAGAGGCCCTGTGTGCCATTTCAGCGTCATTTTGTTGCATTTTCCCTTCTCTCTAGGATAGTAAAGACAGGCTATTGGCTCTGATCTTTTCCAAGAAGCATAAAAGGGTCATTTACTAGCTTTTGGGCTAATTTATCCAAGTGGATTTCCAAACATTTTGTTGAAAGCTAATGTAAACATCTTGTAAAAATAATAGCACGGATATAGCAGTCACATTCAAGGGAGCTACAGAGAGAAAAGATGTTTTCAACATTGGTTTATTTTCTGTGATATTATTAGAATTTAGTAATATACTGTGTCATTGCTATTACTAGAAATTCAGTAAGTGATTAACTGTTCAAGTTGCCTCAGTTGGCATTATATAGGGACATAAGTAGAGAAATTATCTTCTCTTAATGCATGCAATATTTAATGTAAATTTAATATAGCGTGGGCACAAATATTAAATAAAACCAGAAAGGAGGAAACCCCTCTGGGAGAGAGAGCACAGTTCAGCACTTATCATACAGTATACATTGTTGTTGTTGTTGTTGTTAGGTGCCGTCGAGTGGGTATCCAACTCATAGCGACCCTCTGTACAACAGGGGAAACACTATTGTCAGTGCTTCTCTGCTGTTCATAGGGTTTTCATGGCAGATTGATTTTTGGGAGGGGGTTGCCAGGTCCTTCTCCCAAGCCTACAGCTTCTGGTGTTCCCAGGCGGTCTCCCATCCAGGTACTAACCAGGCCCAACCCTGCTTAGCTTCCGAGATCTGACGGGATCAGATGCCACAGGGCTACCGCTGCAGGCACATTGCTGTTAGGCACCGTTAAGTCAGGGCCAACTCA
>VMDO01041474.1:0-11161 GCA_007922755.1 Pedetes capensis
CTCATAGCGACCCTCTGTACAACAGGGGAAACACTATTGTCAGTGCTTCTCTGCTGTTCATAGGGTTTTCAATGGCAGATTGATTTTTGGGAGGGGGTTGCCCGGTCCTTCTCCCAAGCCTACAGCTTCTGGTGTTCCCAGGCGGTCTCCCATCCAGGTACTAACCAGGCCCGACCCTGCTTAGCTTCCGAGATCTGACAGGATCAGATGCCACAGGGCTATGGCTGCAGGTGCGTTGCATTCATAGCTAGGCCAAATCAGGGTTTTAAAACGTAGGGACAGAAATTATTGTTGTTAGGTACCATCCAGTCATCCCCAACTCATAGTGACCCTTGTAGGGGTTTCAATGGCTGATTGTTTCAGGATTTCCTCAGTAGTGATTGCCATGTCCTTCTCCCATCTTTGTGGTGGTGGGAATCCAACCTGGGACCTCAGAGACTGCAGAGCAGCACTCTACCAACTGAGCTAAATCCCAGCACAGGGACAGAAGTAAGGGACTGTATTTTGAGAGAATAACTCGTTTGCCTTTTGGAAACACCGCTGACTGCAGGTCTTATGTTCCCCCTGGGAGACACCGAGGGAGCCAATGGCTGGAGAGGGCTGAGGTCCAGAGGTTGGGGGCCCCTCACTGAGAGATGCAAGCGGGCAAGAGGCAGGATGGGCTGTCGGGGAGCACCCTGCATCACCCCAAGAGGGAGCACAGTGCTACCAGGCTGTACAGAGATGTGCAAAGGCTGTACCAGGCCATTTCTTTTCTCTTTAGAGTGAAGATGGCAGGCAAACTATGGAGGAGGCTCACAGTTCCTTCCTGCCACTTCCTCAACTACACATGGGCACCACCATGCAGATGGCTGAAGCCTTGGTCTTTCCCATGGAGCGTAATAAGATCAAGGTGTTCCCTGAAACACACGGTTGAAACATATCACCATCCACTTTCATTTCGGCAGTGTCTTGAAGAACCTCCACTGGCTGTTATAACTTGCTTTGAAGCCCCTTCGGAGAAATGGCTACTGTCACCTTCCCCATGCCACTGCTCCATGGGAGAGAGCATCCTCGAACAACCTTCTTTCTCTTCTTCTAGATCAATACACCGAAAACACTGGCTCCAGCTTTCCTCTCCCACACTCCCACAGCCTTTCCTCAGGCCCTGCCTTTGAGTCCTCAAACATTTCAGCCAACTCTCCGATTAGGAAAAAAAAGAAGACCCTGGGAAGAGGAAGAATTGCATTCGAAGCCCTGGAGCTCCAGCAGCACCGTAGTGGGGCTCAGTGCTGGTGATTGACAGTTTGGCCTTTAACTGGGTCACTCCTGGCACTGCCCATCCATAGGCATGGGTGCTTCTCTCTACGAGAGCCATGGGGTTATCCAATGACATGTCTGTTTGGAGCATGGCACCCCCAGAGTGGCGCCTGGGGCCCTCGGAGACTGAGTGGCATTTCATTAGCCAGGCTCCCACTTGTTTTATTGGGAGTTACCAAATTGTGCTTTTCCAAAAGCCTAAGCATGTAAACACAGAGAACTGAGGATCCCTCTGCGTCCGCTCTGAGTCAGCATAGCAGAAAGCATTGCGCTGGGTACATGTGGAACTTTTAGAGTCATCTGACCTGGGCTGATTTTTGGCTCCCTTCTTCAGCTGTCTGATATTAATCAAATACATATTTCCCTGACATTCCTCTTCAGCAAAATGTGGATAGTAATCTCTCTCTTGTAGGATATGGTAGGGATCGATTGAGAAAACAGACCGAGAGTGCCCGACACAGTGAATGGCAGGATGTTAGTTATAATAATCAGGTAATTTAATTACACTCCATCACTAAATTTCTGATAAAAATGTAGGATAGATAGGAGGTATCTGCTTTATTAGTCCAAGTAAGGAATTCAAGCATCAGAACATTAACTCTCTGAACATTATGCAAACCCTGGGCAGACTGGATTCCAAGTTGTGCTTTTGCTCCCACTCCTGGGGAGATTTGAAGAATGTATTGGCTGCATATGTGGCAATGAGGCAACTAAAATTAATGACCCTGCAGACTGAGAACAATGACCCCCTCAAAGCAATTGAGCTATATGGTGCATCCTACATAAGATATTTTATTTTTGTTTTTATTAGCAGCCCATTGGAGACAGCCTCTCTGTACCAGAATGAAACCAGCTTTTCCTGAACTTTGCTGTGGAAAATTCCAGACCATGAGCACACTCTTCTTAAGCTGCTGGGGTCATATTCTGTCAGAAGTGGGCGATCCCCATTAGAGGGGCTTCCTCCCAGCAGCTTCACCAACTCCCCTTCAGAACTCTGGACTCTTGGGCCAGCTGTAGAGTAATTAGTCTTGGACCATGTATGTGAGTGGGCAGAGATGGAGTTTTCATCTTTACTTGGCATATATTGGGACAAAATGTACAGTTCTCTCTTTCTCAGCACGGGTGGAGTAAATAAACAAGTAATCATGAAAGTGAGGACAGTGGTGTGTGTGTGTGTGTGTGTGTGTGTGTGTGTGTGTGTGTGTGTTGTGTGTAGAAGGGAAAGAAGGGAATGGGACAGGCAAGGTAGTGCTATGGAGGAGGAGAACCCAGAATACTCAGATGTCAGAGAGTCTCAGATGCTTCTTTGCCTGCCAATTTCCTTCTGCATGGGTTACATTTGACTAGAGCTTCAGACTGCCCAGATCCTGTGATCTGGGACTGGGATCTCACATGGTCCCACTGCAGAGAAAATGCCACTTTCCCCTCTTCAAGATTCTTCTCATTTGCACTATGTGCTCAGGTGACCATGAGCAGTCCTCTCCTCCTCAGAGTAATGCCTTCCCCTGAGAGGCAGGAGATAGGTTGTTTGTTTCTGGATCCAGGTGTACTAAAGGTGAATTTCATCTCTGTCTTTGTTAGTAATCAGCTGGCTAGGGTCATTTGGGTCTACCTGGATAGAAATCATGAGTAGGCAAACAGAAGCCCTTCAGGTGCTGGTCTTGGATGGCAGGTATGTCCCTTAGTGTTCAGCAGCAATGAGCAGTGGCTGTAGATAGTAGGAGGAGCAGCAGCAAGTACTGCCTTCTAGTGTTACAGCTCTTATCCAGGCCAAGGAGACAGAGGTTCCTCAGCCCTTCAAGTGTTATAGCTCTTTTGTAGGCCCAGGAGGTGGGGACTCCTAAGCCTTTAAGTGTTACAGCTCTTAGGTAGGCCAAGGAGGTCAGGATTCCTCAGGTTTCTACAGCCACTGGCCTTACAGCTTCCAGGTGAGGCTAAGTATCAGGATTCCTCAGCCCTACACAGCAGCTGGTGTTGCAGTTCCTGTGAAGGACTGGGTATCAGGATTGCTTTGTTCTAGACAGTGGCCAGTGTTACCACTCCTGGGTCTAGGGGCTGAGATTCTTGGTCCCAAAGACTTTAAGAGCTTTCTGGAACTCTTCCAATGACCAGGGCCTGCAGTTTCTCTTTTCTGTCTGTTTGCAGCCTTTTCTCATTCTTCTGCTGCTGCTTCTTCCTGCCCTGGTCACTTTCCTAAACTGTTCAGCTGCTTCTTATTGCTATGGCCACTGTCCCTGTTGCAGCTGTTCAGGAGGAAATAATCATGGCCTTTCTGCTGCTGCTGCTGCTGCCAGTTGCTGTTCTTGCAACATCGCCTCTTCTTCAGCTGTCTAGCCGCCAGTTGCTTCGCTGCTTCTGCAACTCAGCATTCTGGCTTCTATGCTGCCTCTGCCACTGCTGCTCCACTGTCTCTCCCATTCTTTGCTGCTGCCATCACTGTCATTCTACTGTCTCTGCTACTTCTTTCTTCGTGTTACTGTCTCAGCCCACACAACTAAAAGTAGACAAAGACCATTTGAGAGAAGCCTTTTATTGAGCCTAGTATTGCAACACCAGGGGACAGCACAGGAGAGAGTTGCCTGGCCAGCTCAGCTTGAGTGAGCTGAGCTGCCTCTTTGTATAGGGAGAGAAGAGGGAGGGGCTTGCAATGATCACAGAAGTGAAGGCTTATATTTGTACCAATTACAGCAGTCCCCTTTCTGGGCTACCAAAAGTGCTCCCACCCTGGCCTGGTTTGATCACAGGGTCATGTAAAGTTCACTGAGGTTTGTGATAGCAAAAAAGAAAAGAAAAAGTCCAGTGCAAACTGCAAACTGTTTTAAACAGCCATGGCTGGGGCAGCACCTTCAGGAAGTGGAGTTGTAGCAAATAGTACCTCCCTCAGATGTCTGTGGAGTGTTTATGTGCAGGTGGTGGTGTGAGGGTAGCTTGGCTGGATAAGAGTTTTTTCATTTCAAACAGCCAGAGCCACATGGGAGAACCCAGGAGCCCTTAGTGAGGGAATCAAATTACCCCATTCCCTCAATGCCAATGCCTTCTTGCAGAAAAAATAAGCAGCACAAAGACCACTTACAGTAAAAACAAACAAACAAACAAGAAAACTCCTAAACCATTGTCATTAACATTGATTCTAACAGTATGTTAACAATACTGCACACTCAACACCCTGAAGAGAGGTGGGTCCCCCTGGTCTATCTCACCTCAGCTGTGTAATCTTGGACAAGCTATAAAACCTCTCTGAGCCTCAGTCAACTCATCTGTAAATCCAGCTACATCACAGGATGTCAGAAGATTAGATTAGTCAATGCATGAAATGTACTTTGAAAGATACTACAACGTTGTTGTTAGCTGATGTCGAGTTGGGTCTGACTCACAGAGACCCTATATACAACAGTATGAAATACTATCTAACACTATGCCATGCCTGGCATTATTGTCAGTGCTTCCCTGTTATTCACAGAATTTTCAGTGGCTGATTATTTTGAGAGTGGGCTACTGGGTCTTTCTCCCAAGCCTATAGTATTCGGTATTCCCAGACAACCTTCCATCCAAGTACTAATCAGACCCAACTTTGCTTAACTTCTGAGATCTGATGAAATTGGATACCAGGGTAGTATGGCTGTTGACACTAGCACACTAGAAAGTGCTAAACAAGTGTTGATTATCAAGCACAACTATGTCCCTTAGCTAAGCAACATGATAGTACAAAGACCTTTAGAAGCTCTCAAATCTCAACACAGTTCTTATTGTCTGTTGGCTTTGAATAATTCGCTTTGCTTCAACTTCCTAAAATAAGATCAATTGCCCCAAACTTTGTAGTTCCATGTTAATTTCTTGCCTAGTATCAGTCAATGCTCTATCTTGTGTTATGGTTGTTTTAGAAGTGCATAGGTAAATATAAATAAAATATCCAATAAAGAGTTCCTGTCTTCACAAGTGTTCAGATGCCACTTATGAGAAGGGATTCCAATTTTATTAACAATTTTATTAACTCTTAGCAACTCAATAAGTGTGGTCTTATTTGATTGGCACCAAAGTTCTGGTCAAGAAAATGCAGGCCTCCACCCTTTCACCCCCACCCTAATTGCACAATTCTAGAATTATGACCTCCTAAGAAATTGTGGGATCTAGGGTTTAGCTCAGTTGGTAGAGCGCTTGTTCTGCTCACTCTGAAGCCCTTGGTTCTATCCCTAGCACCACAAAAATAGGAAAAGGACCTGGCCTCCCACTCCCAAAACAATCCTGAAATAATCCGCCATTGAAAACCCTGGGAATAGCAGGGAAGCACCGACATAGTGCCGGGCATGGCATAGTGTTGGGGAGTGTTTTGTTGTGTGTACATAGGGTTGCTATGAGTCAGATCCAACCTGATGGCAGATAACAAAAGCAACAACAAGAAATTCTGGGCACTCCAAGCCAGTATTTGATAGAAAGCCAGTTCAGCTATTTGTCTATTGCCCAATATTATCTCTCTTTTTTTCTTGTAGAGAAATCTTTTAGGAATAACATAAAATTGTGACTTTGATCTTCATTCAGCTTTTAACCTAGTGGCCAAGAACTGGTTATGAGCTAATTTGTACAAGCTCAATATAAATCCAACAAATTGCTTCTTAGACATTAATAATATCATAAGAGGATTCTTGACTCATCAGAACATTTTAGAGTGATGTAGGTCAACATACTCTTGCTCTTTTATCTTTTCCTGAATGCCTCAACACTTCCTTTGGAGGTTCTGCAGACATCAATCCACCCCATTTCTGCTGCAGAGACCCCCATTCTGCCAGTGAAATTGTAGTGTCTGCATCCTTCCACCAGATAGACCTGAGAACGGGCCCTACCAGTGCAGTCATGCAGAAAAGTCACATAGAGGCACAAAAGGGACAGAGGAAGATCTTGAAAAAACAAAACAAAAACAGGAATAGAAACCTCCCTTTTATTCCATCAGGAATAAAAAGCATTAAAGCATTATAGCTCTAGGAAGCCTATATTAGCCTCTAGAACATTTGATTCCTTTAATGTAAGAGCCGCCCTGGCTAGAAGGTAGCCAAGTCAGTATTTAGAAGAACAGTCAAGCTTTCCTTCTTTGGGTCTTACCTACTCTCTCCATCACCAATTCACCCCAAACAGGCCCTTAGCATCTCTCTAAGGAACCACTGCATCTTCCTGAATACTTAGAGCACTGTTCCCCTGGGAGCAACTAGACTTGATCCCCTTTTAGGGAATCCTGGACCTTCAAAGCCCAGCCCAAGGCTTAGGTCTGTGGCCACCAAGCAGCAAGCCTGCCGCTCCCTAGAAACTCAGTTCCTGGGATCTCCCCTTCAGGCAGTACTGGTGAGTCGGGCCCTCCTCTCCTTCCCAGACCCCTCTAGCTGCTTCCTGACCTGCTTTGACTTTTTGCTTTCAAAGTTACCCTTGATATTCATCTTAACCAGATTTTACATGGTGAGATGTGCCTGGGGCCCCAGACTCTACTGGAGAGAGCTAATTCCTTGCTCTGCTATTTACCATTGGCCAAAATGTGCAGGGACAGGCCCTGGAAAAGCCACCTGTGGACTGGGGGAACTTGCACAGTCTTTGGCTTATGTAGCCATCTAGTGCAATTTAGGAAGTAATTTTCAAAAGATGAATTTGTAAGCAGCCAACTTTTTCTATGGAATAAAAACAGTTGGAGCCGGGTGTGGTGGTGTATGCCTGCAACTCCAGCACTCAGAAGACTGAGGCAAGAGGATCAACACAAATTCAAGGCCAGCCTGGTCTACATAGTGAATTCCAGGACACCATGGGCTACATAGTGAGACCTCGTCTCAAAAAACCAAACCAAACCAAACCACAAACAAACGAAAACAGTTGGCTTCCTACAGTAGCATGAATGAAGGATGTGCAAACTGCTAAAAGAGCAACGATAGGAGAAAGATGTGATTGTGTTGTTTGGGAATTATAGATGCAGGGCTTGGGTCAAAGATAGGGGAACATTTTCTGTGAAAACCTTTCTCAGTTTTTTTCACATTTAATTCTCAGGGAGAATTATGGAGATGATCCTTGCTTTCATTTTAAAGATGAGGCAACTGAGGCTCAGGAAATTTAAGTAATTGCTCAAGATCACTGAATTAGTATTAAAAGTAGCTCACACTTAGTGATTACTATGCTGTTGTTGTTGTTGGGTGCCGTCAAGTCATGTCCAATTCATAGAGACCCTCATAGGGTTTTCAATGACTGAATATTTTGGGATTGCCTCAGGAGTGGATTGCCATGTCCTTCTCCCATTTTTGCAGTGCTGGGAATCAAGCCTGGGACCTGAGAGACTGCAGATCCATGCTCTATCAACTCAGCTAAATCCCAGCCCCAGTGATTATTATATCCTATAGGAATGGTCCTGAATGCCCCACACGTATTGGCTCAAATGATCCTACCTTAATAACCCAATTGGGACGATGCACCATGTACAGTGTTTTGTTTTGTTTTGTTTTGTTTTGTTTATCATGCTCATTCTTCTGTTGGGCGGAGGTTTAGTTCAGTTGGTAGAATGCTGCTCTGTGCTCTCTGAGGCCCTGGGTTTGATCCCCAGCACTGCAAAAATGGGAAAAGAACCTGGCAGCCCACTCCTGAAACAATCAGCTTTCAAAAACCCTATGAAAGCAGAGAAACACTGACATAGAGCTGGACATGGCACAGTTGTCAGGGAATGTCTCATTCTGCAGTATATAAGAGTCAGACTCTACTGCATTATGCCTAACAACAGCAACAACATTTTTCTGTTAAGAACGTTGAAGCAGTGAGACATGAAGTGACCTGTTAAGGTCACCCAGCAATTACAGCTAGGACTTAAACCAGGGAGGTTGGACTCCAAACTCTCTTCCTCTAACCAGGGTTTTACTATACCCCTGTCCCCAGAAAGTAGAGGAGATGACATTTTATTGTCAAATGCCATTTTTCTTCTAATATGCCAGAAATTCAAATAATTGGTGGGCACACACTGTGTGTGTGTGTGTGTGTGTGAGAGAGAGAGAGAGAGAGAGAGAATCTAGGGATAAAGACAAAACAGGCAGTCCTCAGTCATGTGACTCAGAATTATGTGTTTGTCTACCATTTTCTGCTGGTGTATTGGAAGAAGGCTGAGTGTCTATTCTTCATGGCAAATGGCAAGAACATAAGGCAATGTGGAATCACACGCCCAAAATGAAAGAGTTGCCCAGAGCAGCTGGTTCTGATTTCACTCTTCCCTGAGGACAGGGCCATTTCTTGTTTACTTTTGGATCAGCACGGCCTCACTGCATGAGTGGAAGATTGTTCCTAGTTTGTTTTGTGTTCTTTGGAAGGAACTAATTAAAGATATTTGTTTGATGAACTGAAATAAGACTGGCTTGGGCCTAAAAAGATAGATGTGTTTAAGTGGGCAGGAAAGAAAATGGAAAATATTTTAGGACAAGGCACAACGAAAGCAAAGGATTGAAGGCTAGAATGAGCGTGGTGTCTCTAGAAGCAGGCAAATGATTGGGTTCACTGAAGCAGAAATTGAGTTTGGGAGAAATGAAAAATAAATTTATATAGAGGATGAAGACAGATAATCACAGGTTTATCAATCGGTGTGGTCACCCAAAGGGAGCCATTAAAGATTTGTTGTTGTTGTTAGGTGCTATTGAGTCGGTGTCCAACTCATAGGGACCCTACATACAACAGGCGAAACACTATTGTCAGTGCTTCTCTGCTATTATTAGGGTTTTCAATGGCTGATTGCTTTTTGGGAGTGGGTTGCTGAATCCTTCTCCCAAGCCTATAGCACCTGGTGTTCTCAGGCAGTCTCCCATCCAAGTGCTAACCAGGCCTGACCTTGCTTAGCTTCCGAGATCTGACAGGATTGGATGCCACAGTGTTATGGCTATAGGCATTAAAGATTTAGAAACAGATAAAATCTATGATGGGCACAATTTGATGGAAGATCACCATGGTTGAAAGAGACTGAATGACTTAGAAGAAAGTCTCAGAAGGCAGCTAGGGCATGGATATAGTGAGCCATGGCTGAGTGAATGGGACTACTGAGAACAAAATGGTGAGACAGTGTGGTCTCAGAAAACCAAGCTGTAGAACTTCAGGGAGAAATGAGCCCTGGAGCTCATCTACTCTGGCTGCCTCCTCCTCTCCTTCAGAGATTGGGATAAATTCTCACAATGCTTTCCTTACCCAGTGTCTACCTAGTGTCTGAATGAACACTGGCAGGGAGGGAGAATTCTACTTCCTTCTCCTTTTTGGAAAATGTCAACTATCAGAAATACCTTTGTAGTAAACAGAAACTTGTCTCTCAGGAAATTTTATACACTGGTCATTTCAAAAGAAGAAAGTGCTTCTCTGTGAAAAGCATAGTATTTTTAGGAATGTGAAGAGTCAGAAGAGCTGAGTCTAAGGCTCAGATCAGTGGCTTTGAGCAAGTCAGTAGTACTGGAGAGTCTTAGTCTCTTCTGTAGCAAGAAGGACAACACGTGCCCTGCTAATTTTCTGGTCTGTTTGCAGGATCAAATGGTATGCTTTGTGCCAATGCTTTGGAAACTTCAAAATACCACCTGAAGGAGTGGCAGGTTAAGATCGGTAATGCTCTACAGGAGGAAATACGGTAAAGTGTAGTGTCAGAGAAAGCTAGTTACACATTATAATTCTACCATCTTCTAGTTGTGTGATTTTGGAGGACAGCTACTTAACTTCTCTCTGGCTCTTGCAGCTACAAAATGGGATTTAAAATCTGTTACCTTTTTGTCTTTGTGACAAACTATATGACATAAACAACTAATAAGGAGGAAAGGTTTCTTCTGTCTCACGTTTTCACAAGTTTTGATCCATGTCTGCTTGGTCTTGTTACTGTAGGCACGTGGCAGTACAGCACATCAGGCTGGGAGCACATGGTGGAGGGTATCTCACCATTCACCTCATGGTGGCCAGGGAGCAGGAAAAAGAGAAACAGGAAGTGGCCAGAGTCCCAATATCACCTTCAAGGGCACACTTCCAAGGACCTAACTTCCTTCCATTATGCCCCACCTCTTCAAGGTTCTGCTATATCCCACAAACTGGAGACCAGTCGTTCAACACATGAGCCTTTGAGGGACATTCAACGATCAAACTGTAGCATAGTTCTTCCTCAGAAAGTTGTTGCAATAACTACACTTAATAAACATTTAAAAGCACTCAGGGCATGGTGTGTCTGGTACATAATAAATGGTGAAAGCATATTCCTCCTATTATCTCTGAGAAATGATAATGGCCTGAATAAAGATAAGTGGAGAAAGAGGAGTCAAGTCCATAGACTTGAACTTGAGTGAATAAAGAATTGATGCTAACATTGCCAGAGCCTGCGAATGTAACAGGAGCTGATTGGAACAGTGCAGTTCTTGGCACAGCCCTGTACATTTACCTACATGTGACAGGCACTATTTTGACAGGGGCTGTTTTAGGGGTCAGCTCTACCTTGAGCAGCTGTGTTCTCTCTCCGACACATATAACAAGAGTTGATGGAGTAAAATACTGTGCAGGAATTCACAGCCCCTTCTGTTTTAGAGCCATGCCATAAACAATTGGAAGCTCAGTTCACTGTTGCCAGATAAAGTGTCATGTTTCCATGCCAAGACGGTAAGAGAAATGTCATCACCTATGCTTTCCTGTGGAGAGGCTGTCCTGTCCTTTGCCAGCATAACTCTTTGGCAGAAAAGTCATACATCTGTAGACACTCAGGGTAAAACCCATACAGAAGGAAGGTAAATTGTTACAAAGGGCCGTTATCACTGTGGTTTCAGCTACTAGGATTTCGTGACTATCCTAAAAGATGGTCCAAAGGGCACCTTCTTTTCTTTTTTTTCTTTTTCTTTCTTTTCTTTTCTTT
>VMDO01041475.1:0-11180 GCA_007922755.1 Pedetes capensis
GCAGAAAACCAAAAGGGAAGAACACGCTCTGTGTTTCTCAAGCTTAAGGAAGTGAAGAAAAAATTCAAGCCTCGAGTGGCAGTAGTGAAAGATTCTACAGGGAAAATATTAAATGATGCAGGAAACATCAAAAGAAGATGGGAAGAATACACAGAGTCATTATATAAGAAAGTGTTCGTAGATGACCAACCACTCCAAGAGATTGCATATGAAGAGGAACCAATGGTGTTGAAGGTCGAAGTGGAAGCTGCCTTGAAAGAACTGGCGAAACACAAGGCTCCAGGAATTGATGTGATACCAATAGAGATGTTTCAACAAACAGATACAGCACTGGAGGTGTTAACATGTTTGTGCCAACAGATTTGGAAAACAGCTACTTGGCCAACTGACTGGAAGAGATCCATATTTGTGCCTATTCCCAAAAAAGGGGATCCAAGTGAATGTGCAAACTATCGGACAATATCATTAATATCACACACCAGCAAAATTCTACTAAAGATCATTCAGAAGCGACTGCAGCAGTATATAGACAGGGAATTACCGGAAAATTAAGCGGGATTCAGAAGAGGGCAGGGAACCAGGGACATCATTGCTGATGTCAGGTGGATATTAGCTGAAAGCAGAGAATATCAAAAAGATGTCTACCTGTGTTTTATTGAGTAGGCAAAAGCATTTGATTGTGTGATCATAACAAATTATGGATAACACTTCGGAAAATGGGAATACCAGAACACCTAATTGTGCTCATGAGAAATCTGTACATGAACCAGGAGGCAGTTGTTCGAATAGAACATGGAAACACAACACACTTATAGCCACCTTATTTTCGACAAAGGAGCAAAGCAAGTAAACTGGAAAAAGGACAGCCTTTTCAACAAATGGTGCTGGGAAACATGGTCATCCACATGAAGAAAAGTGAAATCGGACCTGCATCTCTCAATATACATGGGAGTTAACTCAAAATGGATAAAAGATCTCAATATAAAACCAGAAACTTTAAAACTTATAGAAGGCAAGATAGGCAATACACTCCATCATATAGGCATAGGAAGGTATTTCCTTAATAGGACTCCAATTGCTCAAGAAATTGGAACAAGAATACATAAATGGGATTACATGAAATTAAAAAGCTTCTGCACAGCAAAAGAAACAATTAACAGAGTCATGGAAACCCCCATGGAATGGGAAAAAATCTTCACATTTTATACGTCAGATAAAGGTCTAATTACTAGAATTTATAAAGAACTCAAGAAAAAAGCTCCCCAAAAAACAAATAACCCAATACACAAATGGGCAAAGGAATTGAGTAGACAGTTCTCAAATGAAGAGGTCCATAAAGCCATGAAACACATAAAAAAATGCTCAGTATCCCTAGCCATTAGGGAAATGCAAATTAAAACAACTCTGAGATTTCACTTTACACCAGTAAGAATGACCAAGATCAATAAAACAAATAACAACAAATGCGGTGAAAAAGGAACACTATTACATTGCTGGTGCTGCTGTAAATTGGTCCAGCCACTGTGGAAATCAATACGGAGATATCTTAAAAAACTGAAAATAGATCTTCCCTATGATCCAGCTATAACACTACTGGGAATTTACCCAAAGAAAGATGGGTCATCATACCACCGAGACACCTGCATCTCCATGTTTAATGCTGCACTTTTCACAATAGAAAGGATATGGAATCGACCAAAGTGCCCTTCAACAGAAGAATTGATAAAAAAAAACTATGGTACAAGTATACAATGGAATACTACTCAGCAATCAAGAAAAATGAAATAAGGTCATTTGCAGCAAAATGGATGGAATTAGAGAAAATTATTTTAAGTGAATGAACCCAAGCTCAGAAAGAGAAACACCACATGTTCTCACTTATATGGGAGAGTTGAATCAAAATTATAAGGAGGAAACATCCTATTCAAAGGTCGGATCAAAATAAAATGGAAAAAAATAAAAGCTAAGAATGGTGTCAATATAAATGGTCTAGAAAATGCATGCTATTGTTTTGACAAGATAATAACAAAGTTCACTACAGGAAAAATTTCTATCTTAAACAGAACTGGAACTCAAGTACATATAGAAAAATATTACCAAGTAAATGATAGAGAAGACTTAGATGGGGAGTGGGGGGGAAGCATACAAGAGGGTAAGGGGGCACCTATATGAATAATGTACATCAAAATGCATATATATGTAAATGCCACAATGAAAAGCATGTCAGAATGAATCACATTAAGGTATACATTAAAAATGTCCAATAAAAAAAGAGTCCTTGTACTATGCAATTTTCCTCCTTTATAAACTCTTCACCTCATAAATTTAGAGATATTTCCTGACAATCAGGAGGTAAAGGAGAGTGGCCAATGCATTCATACAAAGGGGTCTTGAGATGTAGTTGGCAGAAGCGTATCATGTTTACTAGCTTTATCCCATCTTGTACCCAAGGCAGACATTATTAACCAATCATAGCTGATCTCCTCTGAATCCTGCACAAGGTAGTGTTCCACGGAATCCATGCCAACAAGTGGGGAGTAGGAGTAAAAATAGGCATCTGTAACCTTATTATAGCATCAAGGTTTATATACAAAATAAAGGGAAAACATAAGCAGAGATATTAATCTCAGTTTAATTAATTAATCTCAATTAAGAATGTGTCAACACCAGAGTTTAAAGAGTTTGAAAAATATTTTACAGATGCTAGCTCTCAAATAAAACACTGAATTAATACTAGATGCTAGCTCTCAAATAAAACACTGTGAATTAATACTTACCTTGTAGAGCAAACTGTAAAATGAGATTGAGAGAAGTCATTGAGTATAAAACAGTGACTGGCCTCAATAGTCATGTTGAAGGAAAAAAATGGGCCATGAAAAGCCCAGCTGTCTTAGCTAAATGAATCTGAGAATTATAAGATCAGAAAAAGAAAGCAAGAGATAAACAGAAAAATCAGAGTGAAAGGGAATAAAACTGAAAGAAGTGAGGAAGATGAAAAAGCAAAATTTTATGTGCAAAAAAGACTCAAAATTTCTGAGTTTCATAAAATGTATATGACTATCAACTGGACCCTCTGACACTCAGCTCATGAAAATGCTATGGTAACCCTGTGTTAAAGCAGTATGACTTCTGAAGGTCACCAAAATTTATGCATCCATCTGGCTACACATAAGACTGGAAATTGGTTTTGATGTTTTTATAAAAAAGCAAAATTGTTTCTTAATTCATTTCACTAAAGCTTTATTTTTAAGTAAGTTATTTACAGCTTTTTCCACATTCAGGGATTCTATGAATGATGATATTCTTACAAATTCCATACTGCTAGGTGTTTTATGATACATTTATACTTAAATATTCATTGACCACCCAGAACTTATCAGGCATATTGGTCACCTCATCCCTTAGTTAAGGCAAGTAAGTAAGTAAGTAAGTAGGTAGGTAAATAAATAAATAAATTGCCACTTTGGGGTCCATTTGTGTTGGGGACGGAGAGGTCAAAAGGTTGAAAATTCAAGAGGGCACTGATATTTCTCGAAATCTCTCATTTCCTATTATGAAAAGACCAACTAGATTTTGAGAATCTCAAACTCACAACTATTTACTGCCTCCTTTACCATGAGAAAAAAATATCTAGAAAACGTATCCTGATGGTAGCTAGAATGTAAGTATGACGCAAATACTTTCCCTTTCCAACCTATCACTACAGCATCTGAGAGTAACTCCAAACCCTCTCTCTGCTTCTAGACTTAAAATGGAAGAATTTAACAATCCAGGCTGCTATCCTGGTGTTTTCTAGTAGCTCAAGGCTGGTTGTCAGCAGCTCATTTGGCAACCTGGTAGGAGAGGTTAATTAGCGGGGAGAGTTGAAGAGAGCTACCCAGAGGGAGCAGGAGTGCTGTGCCTACTGGGAGCCTGCAAGTCAAACAAAGAAGTTGGGAAGTATTTATTTTCTCTGTTGGGAAATCTTTTTCTCCACGGGACTTGAGTTCAAACAGGGGCCAGCACCTTGTTGCCTCCACATGAAAGACACAGAATCAAAGTACCCTGAAAATGAATGATGGTTAGAAAGGGGATCAGAGGTTTGACTTGCAGTCAGAAAGCCAAAAAGGTTTTGTTGCTCTCCATAGTAAAAGGCTATTGATTGCTGCAAGTAAGAGCTTGCTGTTTCCTGAAGTTTAAGTTTATTCAGTCTTTTGCCCTTTGAGAGTCCCTTGCTGTTAAGAACTACTATGGAATTTAACTTGTTTAATATAAAATGAATTATTTGTGATCAGTCACAACTGCTCACTCAGGCTAAAGTCTGTTGCCAAGGTCAAGGTGAAGGACACTTTACAGAATGTAGATTTTGCTGAGTGGCTATCTTTGAAGGGATCGCAGCATAACACATGCTTGCATACTCACCACATCTTATTTTCAAACGAATTGATTGGGTCCCTGTACAGCCGAAGCTTCCTGTGGCAGGGAAAGAAGTCAGCATGGCATGGTTGTTTTAATCTGGAAAATGAAGGCAGCGGTAGCAGAAAACTAATGTCTTCTACACAGACAGCTTCACATAGGTTTGCAATCTGATATGTGTACTAGTGTGACCTCAGAGAAGAGGATTACTCATGTTAGTGTCCCTCTGTATTTACAATGGTTTGGGCAGGGTATTCACAATGCTAAACAGAAAGAGTCACAGAGATTATTTGTGGCTTACTCTCCTCAATTTTTAGTTTATTAGATGATTAGGTGATACTCTTTCCCTCCCTTCCTTCCTTCATTCCTTCCTTCCTTTCTTCCTTCTTTCCTTCCTTCCTCTCTCTCTCCCTCTCACTCTCTCTCTTGCTCTCTAGCTCTCTCACTCTCTCTCTCCCCCCTGGCCTCACACGTGCTAGGCAAATGCCTTACCACTAGACTGCACCTTCAGCCCCTTTTGGACTTTTTATTTTGAGACAGTCTCATTAAATTGAACAGGCTGCCTCTAGCCTCGAACCTGCAATCCTCCTGCTTTAGCCTTCTAAGTCACTGGAATTGCAGGCATATGTCTTGGCTCCCAGCATTAGGTAATAGTTTTATGATATGAGAGAATTTTTATTTTTTCAAACTTCAAAAGGATTACCTAGTAATGAGCAACAATAATATTTTGATAATGTATGTATTTTAAGTATTTTTCTTAGTTTTTAATGTTCACTTTATCATATTTGGAAATATGTCCTGTTTTTGATCTACCTGTGGGTATAGTTATAATTTTAAAAATTCTAAGACATTTTTATAATTATAATGAATTAGATTTCCACCTTGTGTGAGATGAGAAATATTATCACCTTAACTTTTTTTACAAATGTTACTTTTCCAATTCCATTTATACAATATAGAATTTAGATCCCAATCATGGTTATAAAATTAATGATCTGATACTATACATTGTATTTTTTAGAATAATGTCTGGTATTTGCATAAGATTTAATGCCATATCAGAAATAATCATTAGGGCTTTACTATGTTTATCCAGTTTCACTTCTCACTTTTAATATCATATAACTTTCCCATTTTTTATTTCTTTATTTTTTCTCTTTTGCTAGTCAATTAGAACACATCAACTTACTTTTAGGGAGAGGTATGTGGGTGGAATACTTTCTGAATCATTGTATGTCTCAGAATGTCTGTTTGTTGTCCTTACTATATGAACCATTGGGGAGAGGATATGAAGAACAAGACCTCTTTCCTCAGAGTGCTATGGGTGATTACTAAACCTAACAGCAGTCTGGTTTTTGGTGTTTAATAATAATTCTGACTTTCCTGTGCTTGAATATATGTAACATTTCATATTTTACTCTTAAAAAAGCACCAGGAGTCCTTTTGATCTGAAACCTAATAATTTTTCATCTTAGGAGTGTTTTTTTCTACTTTTTCTTTGACTATTGCCTTTCATAATGTGATCTGCTGTTTGTTTATGAAGTTATTATCTTGTATGGGCTGAGTCTCCTGAATCTGTATTTCAGATCCTAGAGTTTTCATTTCTTTGCCTCTATTTTCTGAAAATGTTTAAGTTCATTTCTGACTTCAATAATTTGATATTCTTTAGAATCAAT
Organism: Pedetes capensis; assembly: GCA_007922755.1. Lineage (NCBI taxonomy): Eukaryota > Metazoa > Chordata > Mammalia > Rodentia > Pedetidae > Pedetes > Pedetes capensis. Next base: position 6,072 of record VMDO01041475.1, read on the forward strand.
TCTGCTTCTTACTATCTTCATCATGCAATTTGTTGTTGTTGTTATATGCCATCAAATCAGGTCCAACTCATAGCAACCCTATGTACAACAGAACACACACTGCTGGAAGCTGTGCCATGCCCGGCACAATGTCAGTGCTTCTCTGCTGTTCATAGGGTTTTCAATGGCTGATTGTTTTGGAATTGCTTCAGGAGTGGGCTGCTGGGTCCTTCTCCCATTTTTCATAGCTGTGGATCTAACCCAGGGCCTTAGAGCACACAGAGAAAGCTCTCTACCAGCTGAGCTAAACTCCAGCCCATCATAGGATTGAGGAATTATTAAAATATAGACTCCTTCTGTACTTTAGTTTTATTTTTCTAACATGTCTGCCGTTCATTGTTGTAGGGGGAGATACATGTTTATCCAGTACCAGATCACGACAAAGTAGGTGATAAGAGACTCTGTCAGCTCTTGGTACAGGCAACTGAAACTTTAGACTCAGATGAAGGAAGATTACACCTACTGTACAGTTACAATACCTATTTAGAGGGCCTGTAGTCCTGAAGAAAGGAGAAAGAGGCAAGGCAATAGGAGACCCTGTCTTGTGCTGAAACGTGGCTTCTTTGTTCTTTTCTGTTCCTATGTGGCCACCTGCTGAGACACAGCTTGCAGACTGCCCATCTTCTGTCCAACAAAGGTGCCAGGGCCAGAGCACACCCTGAAGCTCTGTACTAAGTTTGTGGTGGCCCTGCAAGCAGGGGACCCTCATTTAGAAAATAAAATATGTGCCTATGTCTACACAGCTCCTGCATGTATGATCTCTTTAGCAAGAGTCTAGGCATTCACAATATAACAGAGAAGTGTCACAGATGTTGTTCATAGTTTACCTTTCTGACCTTTCTCTTTCTGACAGATTAGATAGTAGCTTTTGGTAATGATTTTTTTTTTCTTAGCAGTCCTGGAATTGAACCCAGGACTTCACGAATGCTAGGTAAATACTCCAACACTGAGTTACATCCCTAGCCATTAATGATTTTTTTTGTATGTCACAGTATTACATGAGACATATTTATTGCCCCCTCCCCTTAGAAATTTATTGTTCACATGAAAGTCTAATTTAACTGCCAAATGTAACGATGAGCCACAGTCTTGCTCTTGTCCTTTTTGAGTTAAGGAGGTATCAGAAAGGGACTTTTCAAGGACCACCCAATTCCTGAGGATGTGTACTTTCAGAGGACTGCATGATATTTTCCATCAAGTCTCCCTATATTTAAACCATATCTGCACTCTATCTACTGGAAATCCCTTGATACTTCTCACCAAAATGATGATGTAGTGTATTATAGTTTCAAGAACTAATGTAGATAGTCTACTGCTCTTACATTGCAATGGTAATTTCCCTAGGATTCTGAAAGGAGGTGTATGTGTCCATGAGGTGTGGAGATGGTTGTGATAGATAAAAGGAAAGTTAAATGTCTGTGTTTATATTATTATTGCACTAAAAAAGTTTTACCATGTCTTCTTCAACTTTCCAGAGCTCCAGTGCCTATCCATGTAGTGCCCCATTAAAAAATGGTTGTTCAATTGAATTGGACAGAATGAGTTACGTGGTTGGATAAACCAAGCCATCTCAGGTTGTAACTGATTTAATAGACTGAGAAGAATGGCTTTCCCCAAACTATCTCCATGGAGATTTATTTTCCCATCCCCTCACTCTATTGTCTATTTACTACCTTACTACTTGAACTCATCTACTCCTCTGGGAAGTTAATAAACCAAAAGAAGATAAATGCTCTATGTGCAACTATCAATAGAAAGTAATCATACTCACATTTATTGAATATTTAATATATGCCAGGCACCAGGCTAAGTGTTTTATATACATTACATCATTCAGTCCTCTATGTGTCAACAGAATAGTTATTATCTCTCTCTTTCCAGATGAGGAAGTACATAACCAGAGAGGTTAATACACTTGTCACAGGCCACACAGTGAGGTTTGAGTGTACTTTTCCTACTTTACCATATCATTCCAAAGTCCCTTATTCTTAATTGCTCCTTTTAGAAATAGCTGAGATTGTGTATTGACCTATTCATCAATTCTTTTCTCTGTTAATTCTTCAGAGAGAGAAACAACTTTGGTATTAGGGATTAGTAAGGGCCACCAATTTCCATTAGCTGTATCAGAATGCATACTGCCTCTGCAACTACACACAGAAGCTATCAATGGAAACTTCCTTTTTCCTGGTGTTGCTAAAGATTTGCTTCCATCTGCAGATGCTCTTTGATCCATTCATCAATTCACAGAGTATCAAATGATGACTTTATGACCCAGACAAAAGTACTAAAATGTAGATTTCAGAAAGGAACATAGCTATAACATGGCAAAAAGCCAGTTTCCAAAGCAAAGTGGATCAAAGGAAAACCCCTAATACCTGCTCACAGCTGGAAAAATCATAATTGTGTTGCTTATTTACTTTGTACACTGGTGGCTCATATTCATTACAGGAGATCCCTTGCAATTTCCCATGAGGTATAGCAATAGCCCACAACGTCTCCAGCTATTTCCACTGGAAGTAATAACTTTCAGAAGCAGTAACCATGGATACTGTGGCATTATTGTCACCTTAGTCAATAATGAAACAGTACTGAACTCATACCATCACGGTACATTCCAGTATACCCTGCTTGTTATGAGAATTTCTGTTCATTATTAAAATGAAGGGTCATAAGTAGTATTGCCCAAAGCTTACAAATGTTCCATAAACATCCTCATAAAATTTCACCAAATCATTTTACTTTTGACATTTTTAAATGGGAAACTGTATAGATGCAATTACATATAGACAAGCATAGGCAATTATGTGCTTATTTGTGCAGAAGAAAAGTTTCAAGGAGAGGAAAAGAATAAGAAACAAAATTATTATTTGAGTGGCTATTACATACTCAGTACCTTCTGTATATTATATAATACTTAAATAGCCCTATGAATCATAGTCCACTGCTTCCTGTTTCCAAGTGCAGGAATGGAAGATAAGAGAAGCTCAATTACTAGCTCAAGGTCATGCAGCACACCACATTAACTAAGCCAATCCATCACTAAAGTCCCAAGTTCTTCCTCTGGAGCCACAAACAGCCTTCATTTCATCATCGATAAAATTTCTCTCCACCAAAGCAAACTGCTGGTTGAATATATGATCATTGAGGGTATTTTGCATAGATATTAGTCATTCTTAATTTTAATTAAAAATACTTATTGGGCAAGTTGACTTGACATTGATGTATTTATAACTATAAAGAAAGGAACTACTTTTTGCAATTTACTATATGCATAGTCAAGCAGAAATGTATTTCACAAGTGCACTTTGTTTCACTGAATTTTGTAAACTAAGTTTCTTACACTCAAACTTTATCACCAATAGAGATCTGAGTTAGGGCTAGATCAACAATCAACCACACACAAATGAAAACACCCAAGAGAAAAGAAACCACGAAGAGTGTAAATAACAGACAGAAGAAAAGCACAGATTACTTTTTGTTCTATATCTGTGGCCAGAGTTATTTCCCCTATGGCCAAAAGAAAAAAGGAAATCATGATCTTTTCTGCAAACCAACAAGTCCACAAGAGACTGAGGTGAGCAGATGTCCATTCCTAAAACTTAAGTGAAACTCTTTAGAAATTAGACTCTTTGTATTCAGTGGAAAAATGAGAAGAGATAAGGCAAACATCAAAAGCTGATGTAATAGAAATGTTACATGCAAACATATGTTTAAGGAGATCTTTAAAACAAATGTAATTTTAAGAGAAAATAATGGGCTATAAACCAAGATGGGATAAATCCATAAACTTTTCTGTTTATTTTCTATTTCATAATTCATATTTTCCTTGTTTTTATTTGCTAATATTCATCACTCAGAGTCATTCTGTAATCTAAAGAACAAAAGCAATATATAGAATGGGGTTTACACTGGCATTCATGAAATATTTGTCATTTAAATTTAAATTTAATTTTAATGCATTTAATTTAAATTGCATTTAAATAGAAAGCAATATCAAATTGTTGTTGTTGTTAGGTGCCGTCGAGTCGAGTCCGACTCAGAGCGACCCTATGTACAGCAGATCGAAACACTTGCCTACTCTGTGCCAGGCAAACGATCTTATTTATGTTTAAGCCCATTGTTGCAGACACTGTGTCAATCCATCTGGTGGACAGTTTTCCTCTTTTGCGTTGACCTGCCACTCTCCCAAACATAATGTCCTTCTCCAGGGATTGATCTCTGCTGACTACATGTCTGAAATATGTAAGATTGACCATTCTTGCTTCCAAGGAGCACTGTGATTGCACTTCTTCTAGGACAGATTTGTTGGTTATTTTGGCAGTCCATGGTATATTCAATAGACGTCTCCAGCACCACAATTTAAAAGCATCAATTCTTTTTCTGTCTCTCTTGTTCAATGTCCAGCTTTCACAACCATATGATGCCATTGAAAACACCATGGCATGAGTCAGACAGACCTTCATCTTCAATGTGACATCTTTGTTTTTCAATACTCTAAAGAGATCTTTTGCCACAGCTTTTCCTAGAGCAATGCATCTTTTGGTTTCTTGACTGCTGCTTCCACGGGTGTTGAGTATAGAGCCAAGCAAAGCAAAATTTTGGACAACCTCAAACTTTTCTTCATTTATTGTGAAGTTGCGTGTTGACCCAGTCGTAAGGATTTTTGTTTTGTTGATGTTTACCCGTAACCCATATTGAAAGCTATGATCTTTGATCTTCATCAGTAAATATTTTAAATCCTCTTCACTTTCAGCAAGCAGAGTTGTGGCATGTGCATAACACAGGTTGTTGATGAGTCTTCCTCCAATCTTGATGCCGCGTTCTTCCTCATAAAGTCCAGCTTCTCGGATTATTTGCTCAGTGTAAAAATCGAAGAGATAGGGTGAAAGTATACAGCCCTGATGCACACCTTTCTCAACTTTAAACCACTCAGTGTTTCCTTGTTCTATTCAAACAACTGCCTCCTGGTTCATGTACAGATTTCTCATGAGCACAATTAGGTGTTCTGGTATTCCCATTTTCCGAAGTGTTATCCATAATTTGTTATGATCCACACAATCAAATGCTTTT
>VMDO01041476.1:0-11182 GCA_007922755.1 Pedetes capensis
GCCCATGCCTGTCACCGCACACTCAGGAGGTGGAGATGGGAGGATTGTGCTACACATAGGAGGAGAGGCTACATAGTGAGACCTTGACTCAGAAAAAAAAATCAACAAGTTCCAAGATTTCATGAAAAAACATATGAAATTGGATGAAACAGGGCCACAGACCTGCTGTCTTTGCCTAGTGACAAAGACATGTAAGAAGGCAAAATGCCAATACAGTACTCATCCCTGTCTGTTCTGTCATTTTAGTTAAATCCACAGGCAACAGATGTGTGCAGTGTTCTGTGGTTTCATGGACCCCTAGCTTGTCCTAGGTGGAGAAGCAGAGATTAAGACACAGCAGGGAAAAGAGCTTGCAATGTTTTCAAAAGGGAAAACTCCAACTTTTCCTAGAAACACTAGGGCCAAGGCTTCCCACAAACCACACCCAGTGCAGTCACACAAAGACAAATCATAAATGATTCTGACTTTGGAGTGCTGTCAGGAGCTCTGCCTTGGCTCTCTTCTTTCCATGTAGACAAGACTACCTACCATATTGTCCTGCCTTTTGTCACAGACTGTTCCTCTGTTGATGCTGGTTCTCCTCTCCTATCCTGAGACCACAAAAGCTGCTTGTAGCAGCCCTGAGAGGCATTTGCTCTAGCTGGCATCATTAGTCTGATCCCAAACTCTGTTCCTCCAAGCACCCTGGGCTGGGTAGGGAAGCTCTGCATAAAGGGCCATTTCTGGGGCACAAATGCAGGACGTACCTCTTGGGAGATAGGTGCAAAAGGACAGATCACAAAGAGGGAATGTGGTTCAGACACCACAGGTTCCTCCTAGCTGCTGGGTCTGGAGATAAGCTCCAAATTATTGGGCAGCCCCCGGTTGTGATGGTTAGAAGTGGCAGGACAAGGAGATGTTTTAAAAACTGACTTCCTGCTTTGCCATGGGGAAAGGTGTATATAACTTGAGGGAAAATTACACCCTAATTTAAGATAAATCGCTTAATAGGATGTCAATTTCACAACTGTGAGGCAAAGCATTCTTTTCTGAAATGGTATTGGACTGCTGTTCACCAGGTGTTAACACCATGTCTCCACCTTGGCCTGAGTTAGCTGTCTACAGGTCATGGAAGCAGAGGCTGGAGACATTGCTCTTTATCCTCTTATTGGACCCAAAAGAAGACTGGGGTGGGGATGAGGCTCTAAAACCCATGTCAGGAAGACAGAGACAAAGCCATTCTGCAGGGGTGGCTGCTGGCCAGCCCCAGAAGCACAGCATCAGGTTGGAGCCCGAAGACAGAGCCTGTCCTCTGCACCGTAATCTCCTGCTCTCCACAAACCTACAGTGAAATTTCATTAAATGTTACCATCTGGTTTTAGCTGTGCTGGAGGGGGGAGGGGACTTTTAAAACAGCAGAAATAATCCATAGAAATGCAACCCAGGAATGAAAGAGCAAGCTGCCAGAAGCCAGGCAGCTGATTCAGGCTCAAGTGACAACCAGGATTGCTTTGTGAGACACAGGAATAGTCCTCAGGGCTTTTCAGAGATTTCCAGGGAGAGAAACCTGATGAGAAGCAAGGCTTCCTTCCAGGCAAGCTGTTTTGGAACTTGGACTATCAGTCCAAGAAGATTGATTTTGGAAGGCTATAGACCTTGGAACGGGAGAAGGATGTGGCAATCCGCTCTTGAAGCAAATCCAAAACAATCAGCCATTGAAAACCCTATGAGGGTTGCTATGAGTCAAACCCAACTCGACGGCACCTAACAACGACAATAACAATAAATAGAACTTGGGCATGTGGAGAGATTTTTGAGGACACCAAATACAGTTCTGGTACTGTCTTAGCTATTTGTTACCATAGTTTATTGGTCGCCTAAATCTTCAATGGAGAAACACAGTTAATAAAGGATATCAACAATCACAACCAAAATGGCATGTGTATAGCAGGTTAATTATCCTAAACCCAACATTGTAACTGGGCACATTCACTGAGACAGTTCAAACCAGACAATTCCCACAGCTGCTACCTAATTTTCACTATTTCAGAAGAAATTCTTTGCCTTTTCATTCATATTATATTTACTAATCTCCACCCCAAATTATTACAAACAATTCCCATAAATGTCTTGGAAATCTTGGAGGTTCCCCCCCCCCCCCCCCGGGATCTTTGCATTTGCTAGGCAAGTGCTCTACCACTGAGCTGCACACACAGCTCCTTTTTTATTTTTATTTTGAGACAGGGTCTTATTAAGTTGCACAGGCTGTCTTTGGTCTCAAACTTGTGATCCTCATGCCTCAGCCTCCCCAGTCTCAGGGATTACAGGCATTTGCCACTGTGCCCTGCACTTGCCTGAAGTCCTTTTTTTTTAAAAAAAAAAAAAAAAAAAAAAAGAAAGAAACAAAAATAAAACCAGAAGCAGGAAACATAGAGAATTATCGAATAGCAGACCTTCTTTTTCTGCATAAATTTTACTTTAGCCAGAATGTCACATTCTTTGCATATACCCTATATTCAATGCCTATGCTGGAATTTTCCATTCTGAGCTGATGGCCCACCCCTACCAAGTATAGCAAGTGAAATATTTACTTACTGATAAAATATTAAGTCCCACAGAAACAACCAAACTCACAAAATTTTTAAAATTTTTATTAATTAATTAACTGGGGCTGGGATTTAGCTCAGTTGGTAGAGTGCTGCGCTGCAGTCTCTGAGGTCCCGAGTTCAATTCCCAGCACCACAAAAATGGGAGAAGGACCTGGCAATCCACTCCCAAGACAATCCTGAAACAATCTGCCATTGAAAACCCTATGAGGGTCACTATGAGTCGGATACCGACTTGACGGCACCCAACAATAACAATAACAATTAATTAATTTTTATTTATTTGCTGGTCCTGGTGGTGCATATCTATAATCCCAGCACTTGCAGGGCTGAGACGGAAGGATCATGAGTTTGAGGCTAGCCTGGGCTACCCAGTGAGACCCTATATCAAACAACAACAGCAAAAGAGTTATGTTTATGTGGCCCCAAATTTGTGTTTCCAATTTCACTGATTGAATCCTTCAGTTTTCATTCTTCTTGCTGATTAACAGAATGCTGGCCCAAAGTGGGCTTAGTTTTTAGGTAAATGGTACCAGCCACCCAGGACTTGGAATTCTGAGCAGGGAGCCCCTTCCTGTTGGCTTCTGACCAGCTGCTCTGACCTGCTTGGGAATTGGCCCCTCTCCTGGGGACCAATGCTAATCCTGTGCTGGAAGTCCCAGGCACAGAGTCCTTCCTCTTTGCCTCTCCTGGTGAGAGCAGTGTTCCCCTAGGTTACCAACTCTCAAGCAGATATTCTTTGTAATTTGACCTCTTCTTTTCTGTCTCTGGCCCTCTAGTCCACAAAATCCCAGCTTTTCCTTGTGGCCAAAAATGTACAAGTTCCACGTCCCAGCTCTTGGTGAGAAGTAGAATATAAAGCTTGGACACTGTCTTTGGTGTCACATCTTAACTCAACCCCTTACCTCTTTGTGACCTTGCACAAATGATTCCATCAGACCTAAAATCTGGGGGAGATACAGACCTAGTTCACGGGGGTGTTGGGATGATTACTGAGATGTGTGTACAGCACTCTGGCATGGTGCCTGGCCAGTCCTATCACTTCCTTTTTGAAAGGAAGGAAAGTGGAAGTTATTTATTTGAGTCTAAACTATAAAATCTATACTGTCATATAAAATTCAATTAATAATAGTGATGATTGGGCCAAGGCCCTGATAGTTCTTATTTTTGGTTTGTCTTAGAGCAGAAACAGAATAAACAACCCTGAATTGTTAAAGAACATAGTAACTCATAGTTAATCAATACATAACAAAGGTATTCTTTCAAGCAGGCCTGAAGGGCGAGGTAGACATTTGTCTTGCAGACAAGGGGTCAGCATGGCAAATATGCAGCTGGCATCCTGTCACTTCCTCTCCTGCCCCTGACACCTCTCCCCGGCCTAGAGCAGACATCATTAATCAATCATAGCATCTCATCTTGTTGAGCCTGGATTCTGGCTTATCATAGTTTTCATTTCCTTTCCCCCACTGTACTAAAGTGTTTTAAAGAAAATCACAGATATTGTGTTATTACATACCAACAGAGTACATCTCTAAAAAATATGGATGTTTTCTTATACAACAATAATGACTTTATCACACCTAACAAAACTGACAATAAATCCTTTGTACTAATACCTAGTCCCTAATTAAATTCCCCTGACTGTCTCAAAATACTTAAGGTTATGTTCAACACAGCTATGGAATCTCATAGAATTAGGCAGAGTTTTAACCAGAAGTGGTGCTTGCAGATGTGTGAGTCAGAAGTGTATACAGGCTGCCCTTTGGGGAATGGAGGGGAGGGTGTCTCCGACCTCAGAATGACCTTGTGCCTTGAGGGCTACTTTCTATGTGGAACATCCTTTTTCTACCATCCTTTCTCCAAATTCTCATCCTTTGAGTCCTTTCTTCTCCTGGGTAGCAAGAGGACCCTCCTGCCATCAGGATTGTTGGACTACAGGTCCCAGGTTTTCCAAGGATGACTCCAGTAGGTAGAACTCTGCCCTCCCCAGCAGTGAGTAGATGTATCATACAAGGAGAGGAGTCAGGGCGCCTCCACCACCCAGGAAGATGCTAATCCTACCCTGAAGGACTGACCATAGGGGTGAGACCTCCTGTTGCCCTGGCTGCCCCAGGCCAGCTGACCCCTCTGCAGCCCAGGGAGCAAGCAGGCACCCTGTGTGCTTTGGAATCAACAGCCAATGTGCCAGCAGGGACTGGCATAGATTTTCCATTTCCTGTGCATGTCTGAGAGGAGATTGAAGGCTCAATTTCAGGATGCCTGGGCCTGCACAAAGGCGGTGATGATGGCTATTGTCTGCAAAATGGCCCATTGTGCAGATAGGGTGGGGGGGCAGAGAATTTGGGGAGAGTCTTCCATCAATGACTGTTGATTCCTTCCTCAGGGAGCTGCCAAACAGAAGTTTGATTTAGTGCAGGGCACACTGAGGTTCAGAGACTAGATGTCCTAGGGGAAGCAGCAGAGGATTTTGACTGAGACCACGTGGTCCTAAAGGGTCCTGCTGCCCAGCTACAGGGCCTGATAAAGAGGTCAGGGGCTTGGAAGGTGGGGCAGAAACAGAGGCCAGGCAGACTAACATGGGCTTGCAGGCCCCTAGGAAATTCTAGGATGGCAAAAGGGACCTGAGCCTTTGTATTTTGACCTCATAATCCTTATGACATTCCTCTAGCCCAACTAGGGAAAGCAGGGCCTTTGTCTTTCCTATTTCTCTCTCCCTTTTGTTTCTTTCCCCCTTCCTTTCCTTTCTTTTATTTCATTATTTATTCAGTCACTCATATACCCAATGACTGATCAAGGGCCTTCCCACATATCAGCCACTGTGTCCAAGACTTAGGATAAGATGATAGGAAAGGCAGATATGGTCCCTACCTTCATGAGTTTTACAGATCCTGCATGGAACACATGCCAATCCATGAATGCATGCACAGATACTGCAGTGATTACAAATTGTACTGAGCTTTATGACAAAAGCAAAAGTACAAAGACAGGAAATCAGCTTGCCCCTTTCTTGCTTCCTTCTGTGTGTTATTTACTAGTCTGTGGTGGCATCTGAGAACCAGCCAGCTGTCAGTGCTTATCCTTTTCATCCTCACAGTTGTGAACACAGAAGTCCCCCCTTATGCTTGTGGGTTCATTTTGAGAACCTCAGTGAATGCCCCAAACTGCAGATAGTCATGAACCTGGTAGGCTTGTATACTGTACTTTTTTTCTATGCATACATATCTATGATAAAGTTTAATTTATAAATGAGACATAGTAGGAGATTAACAACTATCATTAGTAATAAAATAAAACAATTATAATAAGGTACTATAATAAAAGTTATGTGAATATCATACTGTACTCATCCTTCTTCTGGTGATAATGTGAGATGATACAATGCCTACATGATGAGGTGGAGTGATGTGAGTAATGTAGGCATTGTGTTTGGCTACTGCCTAAGAATTATTTGAACACAAACACTGTGATACCAATAAGATAGCCTTTGATTTGACAATGGAGATGGCTATCTGGCTGATAAGCAGAAGTATATATGGTGTGAGCAGAAGGATGACTCATGTTTAGGGTGGGATGGAGTGGGATAGCAAGAAATTTCTTCATCTACTCAGAATGGTACACAATCTAAAACTTATGAATTGTTTATTTCTGGAATTTTCCATTTACTATTTTCAGATTGTATTTGACTGTGGGTAACTGAAACTGTGGGTACTGAAGCTTCAGATAACCATTGCACTTATCTCCTTCCTGTGATGATTGCCTTCACTCTGCCCCCACTGCCACTGTATCAACCTGGATCCAGGTAGGAGAGCTTGAGAGCTCTGCCCCAACTCTCTGGGAAGCTGTGTAAAGACTTTGTGGCTACTGGGTAGGGCTTTGACAAAGAGTCCCAGACTTGTTCTTATGCCAGGGAGGCTATGTTTTATTTTACTACATATATGTTTTTTAAGTTTTATTGAGATATAATTTACATGTAGTAAAACACACAGATCTTGTTCTGTCATTTTTTTGGTTCATCTGTTTTGAAACTCTGTTAGCATTCAATACACACACAGTTGCAATTGCTTTATCTTCTTGATTATTTGGCTTTCATCGTATGATAGGTCTCCGTTTAATTCTAGTAGCTGTCCTTGTGTTCAATGTACTTTGTGTGATATTAATCTACCCACCTTTTTCTTTTAATTAGTGTTTTCATGGTGTATCCTTTACCTATCCTTTTTACTTTTAACATTTCTTCATTTTTACATTTAAACAGTGTATCTTATAAACAAAATATAGTTGGGCATTGCTTCTTTTCAGACTATTTCTTTTAATTGGAGTATTTAGTCCAGTTACATTTAATGTAATTATTGATTTGAAAAGTATGATTTTGCTGTTGGATGTCTATTTTTCCCTTCTGTTGTGGTTAAAATTTTCTTCTCTCCTGTATGTTGCCTTTGAATTGATGAGAATTTTTAATATTCTAGTTTCATCTCATCCACCAGCTTTTTAAAAAGTCATTATCTCTTTTTAAGTGATTATTTCAGGAATTGTAACGTGCATTTAAAAAAAAAATAGAGTCTAACCCTTTGTAACCCAAGCTGGCCTCAAAATTGCAACTCTACTGCCTCAGCCTCCCAAGTGCTGGGATTATAGGCCTAGCAGCAACACATATTTTTAAATTTTCAAAGTCTATTTTGAGTTTGTATTATTCAACTTCACATGCAATGTAAGAATCTTACACCTTCTTTGATTCTTCTATTTCTTCCCTCCTTTGTTCTTGTTTTGGGATTTATTTTATTTTTACATATAACTCCAAGAATACAATCTTATTTTTGTTTTAAACAGTAAACTTTCTTTTTAAGAAATTAATAATTAAAAAATATAATTTATGTTGCTCTTTATTCCTTGATGAAGATCTTAGCTCTGATTTGGTACCATTCCTTGTTAGCCTGAAAGACTTCCTTCAACATCTTGCAGTTCATATTTGCTGGTGATAAATTTCCCCTACTTTTGTTTATTTTTCTCTACTTCACTTTCAGTTTTGAATTATTCCTAAATGCCAACTTTTAGAGTTTTTCTTTTGGCATTTTAAAGTTTTCATTGTCTTCTGACTTGCATTATATTTAATGGTAAACCAGTGAACATTCCTCTTTTTATCTTCATTTCCCTACCTGTGTAATTTTTTTCCAGCTGCTTTTAGGATTTCCTCTTTATTTTTCAGAGATTTTATTATTATGTGCTTTGTTGGTGGTGGTGGCAGCAGTATATGCGTATGTTTATATTGCTTAGAATTTGCTAAAGTTTTTGGATTTGTGGGTTGACATTTTCATCATATTTGAAACATTCTTAGTCTTTAAAAAATTTAAGGACTTTTTCATAGTTTTAAGTTCATAACAAAATTGAGTGGAAAGTGCACAATTCTCATATGTTCCTTCCCTTTCTAAATCCACAGGCTTCTCCATCATCAACATCCCACATCAATGTGGCATATTTATTACAACCAGTGAAACAACATTGATGCATCCTTATCAACCAAAGTCCATAATTTATATTAGGGTGTGCTCTTGGATTATACATTCCATGGATTTTGACAAATGTGCAGTGACATGTATCCACAATTACAGTACCACATAGAATAGCTTCCTTGCCATAAAAACCCTCTGTGTTCTGCGTACTCATCCCCCTTTATCTCTCTGGATTCCAGTCAACCACTGATATTTTTACATTTCCATAGTTTTGCCTTTTTTAGAATTCCATATCAGTAGAATCATGAAGTATATAGCTGTTTCAGATTGGCTTCTTTCCCTTAGCAATATGGCTTTAGGATTTCTCCATGTCATTTCATGGCTTGATAACTCACTTCTTTCTAGTGATGAATAATATTCTATTCCATGGATATGCCATAATATATTTATCCATTTACTTATTGAAGGTCATCTTTGCTTCCAAGTTTTCATAATTATTAATAAACTCATTATAAACATTCTTGTGCAGATTTTGGGTGGACACAAATTTTGGACTTATTTGGGTAAATACTAAGATATGCAATAGTTGGATTATGTGAGAGTACATTTAGTTTCATAAGAAACTACAAAATTGTCTTCCAATTGTACATTCTCACCAACATTGAATGAAAGTTATTGTTGCCATACCTAATATCCAGTGTTTTGTATTGTCAATTTTTGAGCTTTTGGCCATTCTTTAAAAATGTTTTTAATTGATAGATAATAATTGTATCTCTTTATGCAGTGCAGTGTGGTGCTTTGGCACATTTACACATCAATCAATTCAAGATACTTAGGTCATCCATTGTCTCAAAGATTTTGGCTATTCAAATAGGTACATGCCTGCAGCTGTACCACTGTGGCATCTGATCCCATCAGATCTTGGAAGCTAAGCAGGGTCAGGCCTGGTTAGTACATGGATGGGAGACTGCCTTGGAACACCAGGTGCTGCCAGCTTTGGAAAAGGACCTGACAACCCACTCCTAAAAAACAATCAGCTGCTGAAAACCCTATGAATAGCAGAGAAACACTAACAATACCATTTCACCTGTTATACATAGGGTTGCTATCAGTTGGACACCAACTCGATGACACCTAACAACAACAATAATAGGTGCATAGTGGTTTCTCATTTCAATTTGCAATTATCTAATTATGTATGATGCTGAGCAGCTTTTCATGATTATTCATCATCTGTATATCACCATTGGTGGGGTCATTATTCAGGTATTTTGCTTGTTTTTAATTGGTTAGCTGGTTTTCTTACTGTTATGTTTTGAGAGTTCTTTGTATATTTTGGATAACAGTCTAATACTAGATATGTCTTTTGCAAATATTGTCTCCTAGGATGTGGTTTGTCTTCTTATTCTTTTGATAGACGTTGTTGTTAGGTACTGTTGGGTCGGTATCCAACTCATAGCGACCCTGCATACAACAGGTGAGACACCATTGTCAGTGCTTCTCTGCTGTTCATAGGATTTTCAAAGGCGGATTGATTTTTGGGAGTGGGTTGCTGGGTCCGTCTCCCAAGCCTACAGCACTTGGTGTTCCCAGGTGGTCTCCCATCCAAGTACTAACCAGGCTTGACCCTGCTTAGCTTCCGAGATCTGACGGGATCGGATGCCACAGAGCCACAGCTGCAGGCTTGCTATTCATTATTCCTTTCAAAATATTTCTGCTTCAATCTCTCATCTTTCTTTTTGGGGGTCTAATTCCATTCATTGTAGTCTGACAAGTCACTGAGATTCTGTTCTTTGGTGTGTGTATGTTTGTGTTTATAATTTAGTTGTCATGATTTCAAGGGCTGTGTTTTCCAATTCACTAAACTTTTCTTTCTTTTCTTTTCTTTTTTGTTCTCAGTCTATTTTTAAGTTTATCTAATTTTTCATTCCAGGCTGGGATTTAGCTCAGTTGGTAGAAGCCACTCTGTAGGCTCTGAGGTATTGAATTTGATTCCCAGCACCGCAAAAATGGAAGAAGGATGTGGCAATCCACTCCTGAGGCAATCCCGAAAAAATCAGCCATTGGAAACCCTATGAGAGTCACTATGAATTGGACATGACTCGATGGCACCTAACAACAACAACAACAACAATTTTTCATTCCACATATTATATTTTCAGTTTTTAATTTTTATCTGATTCTTTTTTATAGTTTCCATTTTACTGTTGAAGTTTCCCATTGGTTCTCACATTACATACATATTCTCCTTTGAGTCTCTAAACATATTTATAAGGAATACTTTAAAGTCCTTCACTGCTAATTCTAACATGTATGTCATCTCTAGGTCTATTTATACTGAGATTTTTTTTTTTCTCCTGGTTATAGGTTATATTTCACTGCTTTGCTCTTTATTTATTTATTTATTTATTGGTACTGGGAGCTGAACCCAGGGCCTCATGTATGCTTTGCAAGTGCTCTGCCACTGAGCTGCATCTCCAGCCCATTTTTTACTTTTTATCTTGAGACAGGATCGTGCTAAGTTATACAGGCTGCCTCTGGCCTTGCACCTATGATCCTCCTGCCTCTGCCTTCTGAGTCACTGGGATTATAGATGTGCACTACCATCCCAGCTTCATTGTTTTGCATTTCTTGAAAAGAATTTTGAAAGTTATAGGCTGGATATTGTGGATACCGTATTGAGATCTGGATTTTTATTATCTTATTTTAAAGAACGTTGTGTCTTTGTACTGCTAGGCAGAAATTTACTGGTGAATCAGATTGGTTCTGTCATGGATTGACTTTAGGTTTTTACAGGATGGATATAGAGTAGTTTTGTTTTTTGTGGGTTTTTTTGTTTGTTTGTTTTGTACTGGGGGTTCAACCCAGGGCCTTGCACTTACTTGCTTTGCAAATGCTGGACCACTGAGCTGCTGCCTCCAGCCTTTTTTTTTTTTTTTTTTTTTTTACTGTTTGAGACAGGGTCTTGCTAAATTACGCAGACCGCTACTGGTCTCGAACTAGTGACTTGTGATCCTCCTACCTCTGCCTTCCAAGCTGCTGGGATTACAGATGTGTGCCACTGTGCCTGGTTAGAGTAGTTTTTAATATATACCCTTCTTGGAGTCTTTGCTGAATGCCTAGAGCAGTCAGCATAATATTCCCACCCTTATG
>VMDO01041477.1:0-11178 GCA_007922755.1 Pedetes capensis
GTGGTGGCGCACGCCTGTAATCCCAGTGGCTTGGGAGGCGGAGGCCGGAGGATCGCAAGTTCGAGACCAGAGGCAGTCTGCATAACTTAGTGAGACCCTGTCTCAAAAAGTAAAAAATTGGGCTGGGGGTGCAATTCAGTGGCCCAGCACTTGCAGAGCATGCAAGCGCGAGGCCCCGGGTTCAAACCCCAGTACCACAAAAAAAAAAGAAAAAAAAAAAAAAGCCAGGAAGAAAGAAAGAAAGAAAAGGAAAAAGAAAAAAGAAAGTAGTGGAACACTTTTAAACCTGACTGTTAGAACATCTATTTCAAGAACAAATTCTCCGAGGAAGATTTTGGCATCAGGACCCAGCATTCCTATCCCATCAACTTCTCTTCTATTTCCAGGGCTATGCAGTTTGCAAAAATGACGGATGGAGGATGGGGAAAGCTCCAGTGGCTACAGGACTTGCTACAGGGAGGGGTGGAGAAGGATTTGCAGAGGGAAAAAGGAACAGATCCAGGAAGGAGGGTTTGGGGGAACTCTTTTTAGAAGTACCGGGAAAAGATTGAGAATAACTGAGAAGTAGGAGACTAAGAGACAAAGGATTTAAAAAGAAGTTTCACAGTATTCTCTTTGAGATGCTTGTTGTTACGTGCCATTCAGTTGTTGTGTGACTTATAGCGACCCTATGTACAACAGGCAAAACAGCATTGTTAGTGCTTCTCTGTTATTCTTAGGGTTTTCAATGGCTGATTTTTGGGAGTGGGTTGCTGGCTCTTTCTCCCAAGCCTACAGCACCCAGGGTACTCAGGTGGTCTCCCATTCAAGTACTAACCAGGTGTGACCCTGCTTAGCTTCTGAGATCTGATGGGATCAGACACCACAGTGGTACAGCTGCAGACTTCTTTGAGATGCTAGGAGATACTTAAATTGATATACTTCAATTTATTTGCTAGACTTCATTTCTTCAAACACAACCTGCACAGAGACTAGGCCACTGTGGGGCCTCAAACATTTCTAGATTACACGTATTTATTCATTTATTTAAATTCATTCACTATATTATTATGTTTCAACTGTCGTGCTAAGCAATGGGGATGCAAAAATTAACAAACACAGGCAGGACCTGGCCTCAAACTGCTCACATTTTAGGAAGGAAACAAACATGTGAATAATGCTGTCCTGTGATACTACATGAGCACCAAGGGGACAGACCACCCAGGCTGAGAGTCATAGAGAGAAATAGGCAGTGGAAGGGTGACTTTGGATCATCCAAGGGCTGTTTACCTTCAGGCTGAGATTTCTGGATAAGCACTTGAGAACCTGGGTCATGCTGGCTGTGGCCCGTTCCCGCTCATGGTCTTTGACTGACTGCAACCAAGGATCCATGTGCTGCAAAAAAATAAAGGAAAGTTAAATGGCTTATCAGGAAGATTTGGGATAACACCTTTATTTGGGATAACACCTTTATTCTATTTGGAAGAAAATGTGGAGAGAGCTGGGCATAGCTGCACATCCCTTCATCCAGCAGTTGGGAGGTAGAGGCAGGAGGATCATGAGTTCAAGACCAGCTGGAGCAATATAGTGAGACACTGTCTCAACAAAACAAAATAAAATAAAAAACCAAACAAAAACCAAACAAAAAAGAAACCCAATCTGGTTGATGTGTTAATATACAAATAGAAGGATTAATGTTAAGATCAGTTATGGCAAGGATAAATGCCCGCCCGTGCCTAGGTGCACAAGATTGTTGTTGTTAGATGCTGTCGAGTTGAACTCATAGCGACCCTATGTACAACAGAATAAAACACACTCCTGACATGGTGCCATGCCTGGCACAATGTCCACGCTTCTCTGCTATTCATAGGGTTTTTAATGGCTGATTGGGGAGTGGGTTGCCAGGTCTGTCTCCTGTTTTTGTAGTGCTGGGTATTGAACCTGGGAACTCAGAGAATGCAGAGCATCACTCTACCAACTGAGCTAAACCCCAGCACCAGGTGCATGTAATTTAAAAGGTCATCCCTTTCTGGGACATATGCATCTTTAAAACTGCAGTGAGTGCACACCAATAAATAAATCTCTTTATATACTCATACATATACTGTATACTTCATATACTCGAACAGCTACAGGTTAAGAGCAGGTGATCATTTATGACCTTGGAGTTCCACCTGGTAGGCAGCTGTTTATTTACTAAACCATGAGGCTGACTCTGGTCCCTGGGCACTGCCTTCTATGCTAGGAAGGAATAATAATCTAAGGAATAATTATAACAACTATTTAAACCATTCATTAAAGGTCATTTATTCAATAGTCACAGTAATTATTATCTCTGTGTAGAAGCGAGGAAATGAGACTCCTTGAAGAATTTGCAGTAGAACTTAGAACTACTGAATCGCCATGAGAATCGGAACCCAGGCTTCTGCTTCAAGGCTGACAACTGATATTCTTGTCTACTTACTATGCTGCCCCCTACAACTTAATCCTTCCATATTTTCTTCCACTTTCATCAGTGAGTAGGAATAGTTTCCCTTCTCCTCATACCTTGTTTACCTTAAAAATAGTGTCAAAGTTTTCCAAATGTGGGTCTTTTAACACCAAACTCTGCAGCATCACAGAGAACGCCTGGAACGTCTGCCTGTAGAGATACTGAAAAGGCACAGGATCAGCGAGGCCCCTCCCTAGAGAGCTCCCCCAGCACCATGCACTTCCAAGACTCTTCCCATCATCTTGAAACTTCACTCAGAGGTCAAACCCAGAATAAAGCCGCTGGTGTGTGGACAGTGAGGTGAACCCGAATAAATCTTCATTTCAAAAAGATACCTCAGCATTCCTAGAGCCACAGTTAATTGATTCTAACTACATCTAGGAATCTATGTAAGAATTATCAACATACTTTTATATTGACTTTATACCTATAATCCCAATGACTGGGAGGCGCAATTTAGGAAGGCCCTGTCTCAAGACAAAAAATAAAAAACGGATAGGGTGACAGCTGAGTGATGGAGCACTTGTAAAGTATATGTGAAGCCCTGGGTTCAGCCCCCCAGCACTGCCAAAAAAATTAAAAATAATAAATAAATAAATAAATAAAGCTGACATGTGACTCTTTCTGATATCCTGAAACAGAGGGTAGTCAATTCTCTGCAACTGTCTTGCTGGCCAGTTTGGCAGCCACAGAAGAAAATGACCTCTGTACTCACTCTTCCCTGTGCTTGCAAGCTCTCCCATCTCTTCCTCTACTGTCACTCCATCAGGAAGGCTTTCCCCCATTGGTCTTATGTAAAAAAGTACTCATGCCTCCAACCATAGCACTCTTTTCCTTTCTCTTTCCCAGCTTTACTTTTTTTCATAATACTTAACACTTCTTACCAGCTGACATATTTATCAGTGGTTTGTTTCTTTGCACTAAAATATAAGCTCCACAAATGAGAATGTGTACTACTTATTCCAACTGCCTATCACAATGCTTAGCACATGATAGCCTTAAAAAAAAAATCTGTAAAAGCTGGGTGTGATGGCACATGCCTGTAATCCCAGCTCAGGAGGCTGAGGCAGGAGGATGGAAAGTTCAAGGTCAAACTGGGCTAGACAGCGAGACCCTATCTCAACCTTCTCCTTTTAAAAGCATGTGAAATATAGGGATGAATGTTCTTCTTATTTTAAAGCCAAAATGAAAGAAAGGGGGAGTGAAAAGAAAAAGAAAAAACACAAAATTAAGGGGAAAAAGCTGTTATCTAATTCAACTACCTATTTTATTTACCACCTGTAGCCATACCACTGTGGTGTCTGATCCTGTCAGATCTTGGAAGCTAAGTAGGGTTGGACCTGGTTAGTACTTGGATGGGAGACTGCCTAGGAACATCAGACGATGTAGGCTTTGGAGAAGGACCCAGAAACCCACTCCCAAAAAACAATCCGCCATTGAAAACCCTATGAATAGTAGAGATGCACTGACAATAATGTTTCACCTGTTGTACATAGGGTTGCTATGAGTTGGACACTGACTCAACGGTGTCTAACAACAACATTTTATTCACCAGACTTGACTTAAATGGTTTTTTGGTTAGTTTCAAAAAACCAAATGTTCTCAAGAGGCCCAGATCAGCTGCCTCTGTGTATGTGAAGCTGTTGGGATTCCCAGGGGGATAGAGAGTACCCCAAACATGACCAGTCCTTGGAACTCATCGAGCCTATTTGGAATCCTATGGGGCAAGATAGCAACGGGTCACCTTTGCTATACATCCAGGTATCTCACTCTTCCCCCCTCCCATGGAGTGGGCCAAGATGGCACCCAAGGTATGGTAGCATCTAAAGCCCCCCTGGTGCCTGATTGGTCATTTCTGATCCAGCCCTGTTCCCCTGATTGGCTGGCTATCAGGCCGTATAAACTCCGGAGCTTGGGCGTTCAGCAGCCATTTGGAACACCATCCAGGATAAACTCACCAGGTCTTTGTGGTTTCTTAAGGGCCCAAGGCCCATTTACTCGCCTGCCTAGCCTAACCTCCAGCCTTCCTCTGACCTGCCTTCATCATAGTTCAACCCGCCTGCCACCTCTATTCGACCCCGACCTCTACAACGTCAGATAGCCTTCACGGTCGGACAGCTTCACAAGGCAAGTCTCTGGGAGTCAAGCACAGGGCCCCTGAAGTGGCGAAATCTGTGAGCCAGAAGAGCAGCAACACTTGGGAGGCTCTGCCCCAGTGGCAGAAGACAGCAGCTGAGCGCTTCCCTTCTCCAATTCCCTTTTCCCCTCTCCCTATTCCTCCATTCCTTTCCCCTCCATCATAAATAAACCCCTGTCCTCCTATCATGTGTGTGACGCTCTGTTCTCCGGCCACAGCCTCGCCACCAGGTGCAGTGTCAGGGCACCCACCTCTTCTTTCCACCTATGATGCAGAGAGAGAGAAACCCCAGGAAGAACCCGACATGAAGCTACTGAAGGAAGGTGTAAATTACCTCCGGGTTGTGAGGCCCACCAGGCATGATCTCCTGCAGCTGGGTAAGAGTGCTCAGACAGGGCAGAGTGATTATACTCTTAGTGATAAGGCAGAGCAAGTCATCTCGATCTTCAGAGCCCAACAGCAGGTGGACACCTTGGTAACTAAGAAAATTTGGGAAGAGCAAATTGGGAGGAGGGTTTGAATTGGTATTGATAAGCAGGGCAAAGTAGCTAAAAAGGAAAGGGTAGCTGGGCTGGTGTATTGCCCTGATGGAGGAGATAAATGGCATGGCTCCTCAGCCTGTTTAGATGAATCTCACCAAAGGATAGAGGAAGAACTTCCCTGCAACAAGTCCCTGGAGTGTTACCCTTCTAGGCCCTCCTCCAGATCAGACAGAGCCCGTTGCAGCGTAATATAGTTAGCTACACTTCCAAAGTGTGTTCTGCTGAATGTGAGCAACTTCTTGTTCCCCAAACAAGAAGTTGATCAAGTTAAACACTTCTTAACTATATAACAGCAGAACCTTTAATCAGTTTAATCATGGCAGTACAAATCTCAAAGACAGGTAAATAGCAGGCAGGCCTTGCAAACTTATTAGACTTTGGAACTCTATAGTATGAAGCATGAATGGGAGTTACTTTCTACAAAATATACTTTAGACAAAACTGAACTCCAAAGAGGTTCCAATGATGCCTTTCAGATTTGGATGGTAACATACATGAAATCAAAACTCTCACACAAAAACATGGATTTGGCCTTTCCTATCTAATAGTTTCAAAAGTTAAAATATGGAACGTGTCAGCTGGCTCTGGTACTGGCTCTGAATGAGGACCTGAGATGTGCATGTAAGGTGCATGCGGGTGTCACCTGAGGTCAGTGATGGTGACAAAGACCTCCTGACGCACTGGGCTGGATAGAGAATGCAGGGGCTCCTCTTGTACCAGCACCTGTAGTGAGAGGGAAAGAACTTTAGAGAGCTGAGAATGTACCAACTCATGAGACGGAGATAGGCAGAGACATGGATGGCCTCTTAGAACACTTGCAGGCTGGTCAGCTGGTCCTGCTCTTGGGTCCACAGGACAGCAGAAGGATGGTGAAGAAGCTAGGAGTTATTCTCTGGAGCCAGACCCCAGGCTCTGGCTCTGCCTCTTACAGGCTGTTTGGGCTGACACAAGTTAGTGTACCTCAGTGTCCTCACCCATAAAGTGGGATGATGGTACTACTTACCTTCATGGGTGGTTGTGAGTACTAAATGAACTCATTTATAGCACCTAATAAGCCTTGATAATTGTTAGTGTCTGTTATTCATTATTTTTATTACTAGTGGTAGTTTCTAGGTTAGGCATTCTAATTCTCTTTACTAAGCCAGTCATCTCTACTACCATGCTTAATGTCATTCTGAGTTGCTTGACTGGGAAAAGGAATACCTTTCCAGGTTACAAATGGGCAGAGGGAGAACCTTTCTTTTTCATTTTGGCTATTCAAGTAAGTGTTTGGTTGAATCTTATTGTGATTTTAACTTGCTTTTCTTTAATTACAATGATGGAGCATCTTTTCATGGGCTAATTCCAAATCTTCTTTGGTAAACTGTCATAACAGATTTGTTTCCCTTCCTTTACACAATGTGTTCTTGGTTTCCTTCGCTCTTTTTCTTTGTCTACCCAAGAGCTATGTGCATTGATCTTGGTCATGAAAGGTGGACAGATGCCTTAAAGTTTTTTCTCTGTAACAACTCCAACTTTCCCTTCCTGTGAGTCTCTCATAGAACTACACTGACTGTTGAGCACCTGTCCATTTGGTTGTCGGAAGCATGCTTTTTCAGCCCTTCCACATGGCTTGCAGGGAAATTGTAGACCTTTTAATTCATGTAATTTTCTCAGGACACTAACTAACCTTAACTCTTTTAGGCCAAACTCCTTGCCAGCTCATACTTTGAGGAAACTTGATGTAGGCATGTTACTACTGGCTGGCTGCAGCTGCATGCAGAGCATGGGGCAATTCAGTGTGTTTTTGCTGTTTGAGATTTACATTAATGGGATTTCCAAGTTGGATGATTGAATCCACTGCTGCCACTTCTGGTGGAAGTAGAACTTTGGAAACATGTCATTTTGTCTGTGTTCAATGGCTGCTGATAGCCAAATAGAAAGCTACAGGAATTCCTAAATCTGCATTACATCATTCTGTTCTTCTTGATATATTATTTAGATTAGTTCTCAGCCTATTTATTTTTTGAAGTGTGATCATTTCCAAATGGACTGAAAACTCCTGAAGAACAAGGATTAAAGAAATTTGTAACTGTTATCAAAACACCATGCTGTCCTTGGTAATTCACTCGATAAAACTTAGCTGGTTAGCCTTCAATTTTAAAAACTAATTATCCATCCTAATGAGCCCTACAGTTCTCTGATTTGATAAAGAATGTTCCATATTCCTGAAGTACATAAGAAATATCAGAATCAGAATTTCAGAACTTTAGAAAAACTGAAGGGGGCATTTCACAGATGAGAAAACTAAAGCACTAAGAAGTTAAGTGCATGCTTAAGTGTGTCACCACCTTTGTTAGGTCCTTTGGATCCTTTGACATGGAATCGAACACTTCTTCACCTCTGTGCCCACAACATACCCATTTAAACTTTTATCACAGTCCCTGTGACTCTTGATTATACCTTGCTTCATTTCTGGAATAGGGATTATGTCTTCTTTAAATTCATGGTCTCAGTTTTCAGGACAGTGCCTAGAACTGCCAGGCACTTAATAACAGAATGAATGAATGAGTTGGTGGCAGTGTGGCTGGAGTAAGTACAAATGATAATGACAATAATACAATCATGTTTCTCAAATACATAATACCTTTTAGGGACCATGTTACATGGCTTACATATACTTTTAATTTAATGCTCACAACAGCCCTGGGAAGTAAATATAATTGTTTCTTATTTTATAGATGCAGAAACTGAGGCATTGAGAAGGTAAGTAATTTCCTGAAGTCACACAGCTATAAAGAGGCAGAGGTGGCACTTGAACCAGGCATTTGATTATGGATTCTGCCCCCCAAACTACTGCTTAAGTAATGAAGAGGCAGTATTGACCTTATTGAGAAATTTAAATGCTACTCCTCCTTGTCACTCCTCTTTTAACTGGTTTTCAAGAATGATTCAATTTATGGAGTCCCCTGAGTATTTCTCTTCCATGAAGAGAGACTGTTACAAAAAGAAGTTAATAGAATTGGTAACAGGGTAAAACTCCTAAAAAATCTGTTGGTTAAGTTATTGAGTTTGTGTGGCCCCAATAATTTGTAATGAGATTGTAATACTTACATTTAGGGTACGCACTATGTCTGCTACATGGCTGTGAATAAATGATTCCGTGGTTTCATCATAAGGCAAATTTAGGCTAAGAGAAGACAAAGACCTTAGGAATGTCAGCTTTTCAAGTTCACCCTGAATTTGTGGAAAAATGATAAAGACATGATTATTTTGAAAAGTTCTCGAAATGTTTTAAACATCTGGCATCTCATTCAATCCAGTATCAGTCTTTTATTATAATGAATGAATAAATTACAGAGGGATTTCAGTGTAATTCCTTGACTACCGGGCATGCCTAGGTTTGGGACAATGCTTCTGTTCTTGGCTAGATTACCAAGTGCTCTACCAAGTGCTCTCCTCACCTTTAGTCTTCACCTTCCCACCTACCCACTCTATATAGTGCTGCCAGATTAAGCTTCCTAAAGTTGACCTCTGGGCTGGGGTTTAATTCAGTTGGTAAAGCTCTGCTCCACACTCTCTGAGGACCCAGGTTTGTTCCCTAGCACCGCAAAAACGGGAGAAGGACTCCCAAAGCAATCCTGAAACAATCAGCCATTGAAAAACCTATGAGGGTGGCTATGAGTCGGACTGCACCTAACAATAAAGGTGACCTCTGGTGCTGTCACTTCTAGTTCTCTTGATGTCATTAAAGATTCATTATTTCAAGTCCTTAAGGTTTCTTATTAAAATGCAAGTTCTGAGCCAGGTGCAGCTGCACACACCTGTAATCCTAGCAACTTGGTAGGCAGAGGCAGGAGTTTGGAGCCAGAGTAAGCCTGCATAACTTGGCAAGACCCAACTCAAGACAAAAAATGAAAAATGAGATAGGGATATAGCTCAGTGGTAGAGTGCCTGCAAAGTATGCACAACCCCCTGGGTTCAATCCCCTGTACCACTGAAAAAAAGAAGTTGTGATTTGAAAATAAAATCTTTTTGTATTGACATTCTATTTTTCTGATTATAAAATAAAAAACTATCATAGAATTTCTGAAAAAAATATAAAGAAAATAAAAGACACCAATAATTCTTTAACCTTGAGAAAATTTCTTTCAATTTTTCCCCCGTTTATAGGCATTGTAAACTTGTACAAACCCTCTGGAGAGCAAGAAGCTGACTTTGTGGTCTCATTGTCTCTCACCTGGATTAGTATGTTGTTGTTAGGTGCTGTTGAGTCGGTGTCTGACTCATGGCGACCTATGTACAACAGAGTAAATACTATAGTCCTGGTTTTCTGCTATTCATCATCTTCCTACCTCAGTCTCTGGTTTGCCCACCTCAAATCCATTTTCCCAGCTTTAACCAGATGCATCTTTCTCAAATGCAAATTTGATCATGTAACTATCTACAATCTTTCAAAAGCACACCTGAAGGGCAAGGCCTTTCCCAGCTGATTTCTTCAAATCATCTCTTGTCTCATCTTGCAGCATTCTGAACTCTAGGCAAAATAACTTTCATGCTGTTCTTTCTTGCTTCTGGGCTTTACACCTTCTGACCTTTCTACACTTTTTGCTACTGACTAGACTCTCCTATATCTTAAGATTTGTATTATGATTTTTCTCCTGAAGCAGTCTTAGGTACCATCCTAGTGTAGCCATAAACTACATCGATGACACGCAGCTATTTTGGTCTTTGTGATACTCTGATATAATTACATTCTTCTTCATGTATTCCCCTGTTAAGGAAGGGAAAGACTTTTTGTTTTAATTAATTGCAGTAATCCAAGTCCCTTATTAAACAAAGAAATCTTTTTATTAAGCCTTGCTGACATGAAGTATAAAGAATAGTCCAAGTCAAAAGTGAAGATAGTATGCTGATTTAGGTGTTATGTTGTTTTTATTTATTTATTTATTTATTTATTTATTTATTTATTTATTTATGTGGTACTGGGTGTTGAACCCAGGGCCTCATACTTGCATGCTTTGTAAGTGTTACCACTGAGCTGCACCCCCAGCCCATTTTTTTACTTTTTGAGACAAGGTCTTGCTAAATTATGCAGACTGCCTCTGGTCTTGAACTTGCAATCCTCCTGCCTCTGCCTCCCAAGTGGCTGGCATTACAGGCATGCACCACCACGCCCAGCTTTTTGTTTTTATTTTTTAATTAACATCATATATACAGAAAATTTAGTTTGTTCATAAAACAAACACATCCATTTAACTAGCAATAAAAGATTATTACCAGTATTCCAAAAGCTTCCCTCACACTCTTTCCTATCGGAGGCTCTGTGGCTTTTTTTGTAAATTGACAAACTATAGTTGTGTATATATATGGTGTACAAAGCTAAATTATGATTTTTTTATGTATCATACAACAAAACTGATCTTTTTAAATGGAGTACATGTTTCTATGAATTTTAACATACACATATGTTACCAACACCATAATTAGAACACGGAACAGGTTGATCAATTCCCAAATGTCCTTTGTTCTATATCCCCTTATACTCCTGATCTACTGATTTTGGACAGTTGTAAGCAACTGGCATTTAATATATTTTGCTTGTTGTTATTGTTGTTAGGTGCCGTCGAGTTGGTATCCGACTCATAGCGACCCTCGACCCTCGTAGGGTTTTCAATGGCTGATTGTTTCGGGATTGTTTTTTTTTGGGAGTGGATTGCCAGGCCCTTCTCCCATTTTTGCAGTGCTGGGAATTGAACTCAGGACCTCAGAGACTGCAGCGCAACACTCTACCAACTGAGCTAAATCCCAGCCCAATATATTTTGCTTGTTGTTGTTGTTAGGTGCCGTTGAGTCGGTATCCGACTCATAGCGACCCTCTGTACAACAGGGGAAACACTATTGTCAGTGCTTCTCTGCTGTTCATAGGGTTTTCAATGGCAGATTGATTTTTGGGAGGGGGTTTCCAGGTCCTTCTCCCAAGCCTACAGCTTCTGGTGTTCCCAGGCGGTCTCCCATCCAGGTACTAACCAGGCCCGACCCTGCTTAGC
>VMDO01041478.1:0-11177 GCA_007922755.1 Pedetes capensis
TAGAAGAGCAAATGAATGTAAAAAATAAAGAAAAAGCAAAAGAAGCAAAGACGTCCTAGAAATGAAGGAAAGCAAGAGATAATTCTAAAAAAGTAAGGATCTAATAAACATCAATGTCTATGAATTTCAAAGTATAAAAAAATAAAGCACAAATTCCATAAGAAATGCTGCTACAGTTTGCTGTATAAAGATCTGGAATAAAGTAAAGGAAAAGGAGCTGAGGAAGGTGTGTGACAAAAACATCATTTTAAACTCTATGGAATGCAGCTAACGCAGTACTTAGAGGCAAATTTATAGATGAAACTGCCTGTAACAGAGAAGAACTTTCTCACATCAATAAACCTAGCTTTCTACATTAAGAAACTAAAAAGAGAAGAGTAAATTAAATCCAAAGCAAGAAAGAAAGACATAATAAAGAACAGAACGGAAATCAATGAAATCAAAAGTTGATTCTTTGGAAAGATTAACAAAATTGACAAACATTTAGGTAGATGGATGAAGAAAAACATGAGAGAAGACACAGATTGCTAAACTCTGGAATGAAAGAGGGTACGACACAACTTCCCTTACAGAAATTACCAGATTTATAAGAGAAGATATGTGCACATCTCATGCCACTGTCCTCTTCTGGGTGTTGTTTTGTATCTGGTTTCCTGAATAGGACAGAGTTACTGATTTTAGTGAGTGCATGCGAAGGATATGAAATATTGTGGGGAGGGCACTAAATTATCCTCAGGATGACATGAATGATCCCTGTCAATCACTTTTCCTGAAATTCCTCTTATTGGCAAAGTGAAAAGGTGTTAAGAAGTCGGCCATGGTGACGCACACCTGTAATCCCAGCACTCGGGAGACAGAGACAGAAGGATCACAAATTCAAGGCCAGCCTGGGCTATATAGCAAGTTCTAGGCCAGTTAGGGCTACATAGAGAGGCCCTGCCTCATAAAACCAAAACCAAAATCCCACACCAAAACAAAACAAAGAAAGAGATTAAGGAGAAGGAGAGGGAGTCCCACTCTTCTCCTAAGGGTGGATCCTGCCCCATCCTGCTTCACTTTTCCCTTTTACAGGGCATCAGCAGGCAGTGAACCTAGTAAAAATGCTCTCATGAATGTTATAAGTTGTCCTTCCCTATTTTTGGCTCTACATTTACTTTTTAAAAATTCATTAATAAATGTTAGTGGGGTACAAAGTAATAAGTCTTGCTCCATTTTGATCCATTATGCAACTGTTACATCACTTGCTTACACATTTAACAACTTATATATTTTACAGAACCATTTAAACTACTGTACATTTACTTCTTAAAAAATTAATGATTTTTAATAAATTTACAATTGTACAGTCATCACTACAATCCAATTTTAGAATGTTTCCATCATCCCCAAAAGAGTCCTCATGCTGGCTCTGGAGGTGGAGTCAGGAGGATCACAAGTTCGAGACCAGAGACATTCTGTAATTTAGCGAGACCCTGTCTCAAAAAAGTAAAACAAATGGGCTGAGGGTGCAGCTCAGTGGTCCAGCACTTGCAAAGCATGCAAGCGTGAGGCCCTGGGTTCAATCCTCAGTACCACACCCATACACACAAAAAAAAAGTCCTCATGCCCACTTTCTGCAATTACTCCTATTTGTATGAGTTCTGTGTATTACTTTCTCTTTATCATTTCTTTCTCTGCTAGCACCTTCACTTGCACATTGAAGAGCAAAAAATATTACAGATTGTTCACTGTTAGCCAGACTGTGCTAGATGTTTTGTTTGTTATCTGATTTTTTTTGCAAATTTAATCCTTTGTCATCTTAGGGCAGGGCTGGGATTTAACTCAGTTGGTAGAGCGCTGCACTGCAGTCTCTGAGGTCCCGAGTTCAATTCCCAGCACCGCAAAAATGGGAGAAGGACCTGGCAATCCACTCCCAAGGCAATCCCAAAACAGTCAGCCATTGAAAACCCTATGAGGGTCGCTATGAGTCGAACTCGACTTGACGGAACCTAACAACAACAACAACAACATCTTAGGGCATATAAATAGTGAAATGTCAACAACCTCAAATACATAAGTGCATATTTATTTGATACATCTTTTGATGGTTCTCTCTCATTTACTAACTTCTGTCTCTGCCCTGTTCCTGGATGACTATACTCTCCTCCACTCATCTGCTACACCTGACCCCATCCGTTCCTTTCACTTTTGCTGACATTACCAGTGACATCCCAATTAGCTAAGCCGACACTTGACAGTCTATTTCTTTAGTCCCCAGTTTTGTTGTGGATCTAAGTGCCAGGCACCATGCCAGGTGTTCAGAATGGAAAGAGGAAGAAGAGATGTTCCTGCCTTTAAGGAGTTTATAATGTGGTAGAGAGACAGGCCCTACAGGAGATGATGTGCAGTGCTAAATACTGTAGTGGTAGTATGCACTGGGGCTAGGAGAAGCCTTCCTGGTAGAGGTGACACCTAGGTGAACTGCATGGAGGCGGAGGTGTGATGCAGTGCGATGCTTGCCTCAGGTATTACTTGGTATAAAGTGTAGGGAGGAGGTGGCAGAAAAGTGCAGAGGCAGGCAAGAGCTAATTCAGGGAGAGTTGTGCAGATCATGTTCCTAGGCTGGGAATCTGGGCACAGCTTAGCTGGGGGCTCTGGCTTTTCAGTTTCTCAGAGGGCTGTGATCAAGGTGTCATTCTTGGTTGGGGTCTCATCTCAAAACTCCTCTGGCAAAGGATCCTCTTGCAGACTCACTCGAGTGGCTGTTGGCAGGATTCTGTCTCTTCAAGGATCCCCATTCCTGGGTGGCTAATGACCAGAGGCCCTCCTTGTTTTCCTGCTCTGTGGGCTTCTCCATAGGGTAGATCACAAAGTGGCAGCTCATTTCATCAAGCTTTGCAAGCAAGCAAGAAAAGTCAGAGAGGGGAAGCAGGATGGAAACGAGGCTTTCTGTAACCTAATTCCAAAAGAGACATCCCATCCCTTCTGCCCTTGGAAGCCAGTTGTGAGCTCCAGCTCACGCTCAGGAGAGGGGATTATACGAGGCTGTGAATACCAGGGGATCGGGATTACTGGGCAGCAAGTTAGAAGCTGCCAGCACACATGGCTAATGACACACAGCCAACTTGTTCAAACCGAGGTCCTTTTCCTAAAAGTGCATCCTCTTAACCACATCATGCAGCAGAATACCTCCCTGTCTTGCCTCTCCTGTTAAGTACAATTTTGTACTTTTTTGTATACTTTATGTTTATTTTGTATGTATACATGATGGTAATAATTATGGGGTACAATGTGATGTTTTGGTATATGTATACATTGTTGAATGATTATGTCAAGCTAACTAACAACAATTCACATATCCATCACCTCATATACTTACTACTTTCTGTAATGAGAATATTTAAAATCTACTCTTTCACAAAGTTTGAAATATATGATACATTATTATTAACTGTGGTCACCATGGTGTGCACTAGATCTTGAAAACTTAATCCTCTCTGTCTAAAGGAAACTGTACTCTTTGGCCAACATCTCACAGGTAATAATTTTTCACTTGTAAGTTTCCTTCTTGTTTTTCAACTTGTGAAGGTACTAGTGTTACTAATGTTTCCTTCATTTCTTTTCTTTGTTTTTTTTTCGGTACTGGCAAGTTGAATCCAAGGCCTTGCACATACTTTGCAAGCGCTCTACCACTAAGCTGCACCCCTAACCCCTTTTTAATTTTTTATCTTGAGACAGGGTCTCACTAAGCTACACTGGCTGCCTCTGGCCTCCAACTTGTGATCCTCCTGCCTCTGCCTCCTGAGTTGCTGGGATTATAGGCGTGGGCTACTGTGCCTGGCTGTTTCTTTCATTTTGATGAAAGGGAAAGAAACACTACTATCTTCACAAGTTGCAAAGCAAAGTTTTAGTGCACATCTGTAATCCCAGCACTCAGGAAGCTAAGGCAGCAAGATTGTGAGATCTAGCTGAGCCTGGGCCCCATAGCAAGACCCCTACTCAAAAAAAAAAAAAAAAAAAAGAAAAAAGAAAGTATCTTCCCGCCCCAGGTCTCATTTTTATCAGTTTGCACTGGATAAATATACTAAGAGAAATTTACATTTTATTGTACCCAAAGAAAACTGTACACAGTAACTATAGCATATAAAAATAAGTCAAGAATTATCTGTTAACAATTGCATGTAGCTTGGTATGTGTCTTGTCCTTATACATGTACTAACTGCACAGAAATCAGATTTGTAAATACTTGTATATTATATACTACAGTCCGTTTAAGATGGTTTGCATAGAGGGACCACCTTTCCCCCACGTTTCCTGAATTGTTGGATGTGCCATTTCAGTAATCAAAGGAGGACCCCTGGAACACAGCTACCGACTGAGGCAGTTCCATTTTCACTGGGGGGCCATCGATGCCTGGGGCTCTGAGCACACTGTGGACAGCAAATGCTACCCAGCAGAGGTATGTTGAAAAGGTCAGGGCGAGCAACAATTGTGGAAAAATGGGGATACTTCTGAGGTTTCTAGTTCTAAGAAATTACCAGGAAGAATCCAGGGATTCCTATCAATACTAAATGGCCCACTTGGGGGCATATTTGATTATTGCTAGCTTAGTTGTGTAAAAATGATATACATCCTAAATAATATAACTGAAATAAACCTGAAGATCCTGAAACTGAATTCTTCCAGAATTCTGAACTAAGCGCAAATCATCGCCTAAAGTAATAAGCCAGGCAGCAGTGCAGAGCCATGAGTCTGGATTAATCCAAGTGAAAAATGGCGGGACCCTAAATGAAGTCTGTGACAATAGAAGGAAAAAGAGCAAGATGTATCAAACGTTTCTGAAATAAAGGCACCAGGACTTGTGGGTGAGGTCCTCTTTAGGAGAGGAGAAGGAAAAGTTCACCATGACCTTGAGGTGTCGCCCTTGGGAGGCTGGGTGAAAATGCAGGCATTTATGAATGATGAATGAGGTATGGCTTATAAGGAAATATAAAGAGTGCATAAGGAAATAGAATTTCTTCTTACCGCTTTCCCTTAATTTAGATTTAAATGTTATGTTAAAAATGAAAACATATTTTAAGTGGTCATCTCTCCAAGAAGAAATTTGTCTTCAACTCTAATTTCCATAGGGAGAAGCTATTTCTTTTAATGTAAACATCTTCTCTCCTTTAGATGCAAATGATCTTGGATATTAGTATTTCATGCAAGTCAGTATGGGAATATGTTGATCCCTCACTGAAAATGTTACTCGGCTAGATGGATTTAATGAATCCCTCTCTTCCAAAGTAATACGAAATGTTGCTCTTGCCAAAATGTCTTGCCATTCTTTATTTCTATCTCATTTCCTACCAGATTTTCATATGCTTTTCTCAGTGGCTTTACAGAGAAACACGGTTGACTATTGTATGTTGAATGAGGCTGTCAGTTTATTTTGGAGTGATCCTTGACGGTCATGTGTTAAAACCAATTTTAATGATGTTTCAGCTGCACTTGGTGCATTGGAATGCAGTCAAATTTGAAAGCTTTGAGGCCGCAGCCCTGGAAGAAAATGGTTTGGCTGTGATAGGAGTATTTTTAAAGGTAAGAAAAAAAATCTCATCAACTTTAAATGATGTGTTGTATTCTAGAAGGAAAAGATAGGATATTACAATATGAGTTATTTACTTTAAGAACATTGGGATCAACAGAGGGTGGGAGAGGAAAGGGTAATAAGGCGGTAGATATAATCAAAGTATGTTATATGCGTATATGGAAATGTCACAGTAAAATCTGTTCTGTATAATTAATATGCACTGATAATGTTTATGGGGCTGGAGTTTAGCTCAGTTGGTAGAGTGCTGTTCTGCACACTCTGAGGCCCTGGGTTCGATCCCCAGCACTGCAAAAACAGAAGGATGTGGCAGCCCACTCTTGAAACAATCCCGAAACAATCAGCCATTGAAAACCCTATGGCTGGGTGTGGTGGCACAAGCCTGTAATCCCAGAGACTCGGAGGCAGAGGCAGGAAGATGGCAAGTTTGAGACCAGAGGCAGTCTGCATAATTTACCAAGACCCTGTCTCAAAAAAAAGTAAAAATATAAAAGGGCTGGGGGCGCAGCTCAGTGGTTCAGCACTTGCAAAGCGCACAGCCCTGGGTTCAACCCCCAGTACCACCAAAAAAAAGAAAAAAAAGAAAAAAGAAAAAGAAAGAAAGAAAACCCTATGAATAGCAGAGAAGCACTGACATAGTGCCAGGCACGACACAGTGTCACGTAATTTTTCATTCTGTTGTACTTAGGGTCGCTATGAGTTAGACCCAACTCAACAGCACCTAACAACAACACAACAGTAATATTTACAAAAGAATATTGGAGCTGGGTGTGATGGTGCTGCCTCATGCTTATAGTCCCAGCAACTCAGGAGGCAGAGGCAGGAGGATCACAGGTTTCAGGCAGGAGACAGCCTACATAACTTAGCGAGACCCTGTCTCAAAAGGAAAAATTAAAAATGGGCTGGGGGTGCAGCCCAGTAGTAGAGCACTTGAAAGGTATGGGAGAGGCCCTGGGTTCAATCCCCAAGTACTTGCCCAAAAAAATGAATATTTGAATCAACATAATGGTAAAAATAAACAATGGTTAAAATACAAAATTATGATGAATATATTTCCAAATGGTAAAAGAGTTCATAGTCCAACAGAGTAGCACAAGCCATCTGTGGCAATTGAGCACTTGAAATGGGATTAGTTTGGAAGGCGGAATCAGGAGGATCTCAAATTCCAAGACAGCCTGGGCTACATTGTTGTTGTTGTTAGGTGCCATCGAGTCATGTCCGACTCGTAGTGACCCTTATAGGGTTTTCAATGGCTGATTGTTTCGGGATTGCCTTGGGAGTGGGTTGCCACATCCTTCTTCCATTTTTGCAGTGCTGGGAATCGAACTTGGGACCTCAGAGACTGCAGAGCGGCGCTCTAAATCGCAGCCCAGGGCTACATTGTTGTTGGTTGTTAGGTGCTGTCGAGTCAGTATCAGACTCATAGCGACCCTCATAGGGTTTTCAATGGCTGACTGTTTCGGGATTGCCTTGGGAGTGGATTGCCAGGCCCTTCTCCCATTTTTGCAGTACTGGGAATTGAACTCGGGACCTCAGAGACTGCAGCGCAGCGCTCTACCAACTGAGCTAACTCCCAGCCCAATAGGGAGACCCTATTTCAAAGTAGGAAGAATGGGGGAAGAGGGGAGAGGAGACATGTAGTTAGTACAAGTTCAGAATAATTTTTTATTTTAATCAATTTAAATTCCAGTGTAAAAAATGATACTTAAAAGGGGCAGGAGGCCCCTTTCCCTGCAGGCATGCTGGCCTTGTCAGCAAACAGCCTGCTCATTTGTTCTGTGTCTAATTTAATTCAGCGATGTTTATAACATTCTTAATTACCAGCGTAAGTCTCATTTCAGTGGGATGGTTTGTTTATATGCAATCACCAGGTGGTTCGTTTTAATTCACATTCTGTTACCGTTTCTACAATGAGCTGTCCACTGTTTTTTAATATTTTCTCTTTATTCTTTAGCTAGGCAAGTGTCATAAAGAGCTACAGAAATTGGTGGAGACTTTGCCATCAATTAAGCATAAGGTAAGTTTTCACCCGGGCTGGGATTTAGGTCAGTTGGTAGAGCGCCGCTCTGCAGTCTCTGAGGTCCAGAGTTCAATTCCCAGCACCGCAAAAATGGGAGAAGGACCTGGCAATCCACTCCTAAGGCAATCCCAAAACAATCAGCCATTGAAAACCCTATGAGGGTTGCTATGAGTCGGACATGACTCGATGGCACCTAACAACAACAAGTTTTTGCCCTAAGTCACGTGAAGTGTATCTTACGTTTTGATCTCAGAGTGCTTTCAGTCAGGAAGTGGAAGTAGATGAACTGTGTTCAGGTGTCTCTGTCAATATTGCCATAGAAGGAGACTTATGTTAAGAGAGCCTCGGACTCTGGGTCACAGTGCAGGGCACCGAAGCAGCTACGTTGGTGGGCACCGAGCTTTCTGGTGTTACTGCCATGCTGCAAAGGACCTGGGGACTCACTACTACTGTCCCCTCCTTGGTTTCTGACATCAGCTCCCTTCAAGCCCTTGCAGAAATACCCAGAGCAGCCTTCTTTTCTCTAGGTACCTTTCACAGGTGGCGAGTAGGCAAAGTTCTGCAGGAACTTGACTTGTCTGTCTGTAAAGAACAATAACCCCTATCCTTTGTCCAACCTGCAAGAGGAATTCCTTAGCACTCAGAATTCCAAAGGCGTGCCCTCAGAAGTCCGTACCTCACTACTCTTTTCATCTCCCTCTCCCTCCTCGCTTCTCATCTCCCTTCTGCCCTACCTCCTTCTTTTTCCCTCTCTGCCCTTATTCTGGCTCCTCCTGATTCATACTGCAGTTATTTGTTTGTTTGTTTGTTTATCGTGGTACTAGGGATGGAACTGGACCTGGATTTAGCTCACTTGGTAGAGCACCACTTTGCAGTCGCTAAGGTCTTGGGTTTGATTTCCAGCACCGCAAAAGTGGGAGAAGGATGTGGCAATCCACTCCCTAGGCAATCCTGAAACAGTCAGCAATTGAAAACCCTGTGAGGGTTGCTTTGAGTCGGACACAACTTGATGGCACCTAACAACAACAACAGGCATGGAACCCAGGGCTTTGAGCATGCTAGACAAGCGCTCCAACACTGAGCTACAACCCCAGCCTTATTACTCATTTTATTTTATTTTTTGCAGTACAGGGGGTTGAACCCAGGGCCTCACACATGCTGGGCAAGTGCTCTACCACTGAGCCACACTCCCAGCCCCCTTTCTTATTTTTTAGTTTGATACAAGATATTGCTAAGTTGCGCAGGCTGCCTCTGGTCTCAAACTTGTGATCCTCCTGCCTCAGCCTGCTCCATGGCTCCCAACTCCCTGCACTCATTTTAAAAGGACAATTCTGGGTTAGTTTCCCTTGAAAAGGGCTGCTTCCTTATTTACACAGCAGCCACTGCCTAACACCTCCCAATAATCCTCAGAGGGAACCACCTGTTGTACATTCACTAGCATTGAGGGTGCAAATGGTATTTTCTGTTTTCCCACTGCAAAATATCAGAAATACATGGCATGATTCTGTCCTAAGCAGTGATATTGTTCAGGAAGCTGCCCAGGATACCTGGAGGTCCCCTGGACCACTCCTGGTCACTAGACACTCCCTGACAATCATTGCCTTGTCCTTTGATTCCTCAGTGGCTTTTCCCACTAAATAACGACTTGGTGGCCTGCAGCTGTAACCCTGTGGTATCCGATCCTGTCAGATCTCAGAAGCTAGGCAGGGTCGGGCCTGGTTAATCCTTGGATGGGAGACCACCTGGGAACACCAGGTGCTGTAGGCTTGGGAGACGGACCCAGCAACCCACTCCCAAAAATCAATCAGCCATCGAAAACCCTATGAACAGCAGAGAAGCGCTGATAATAGTGTTTCGCCTGTTGTAGGCAGGGTCGCTATGAGTCGGATACCAACTCGACAGCACCTAACAACAACAACAATGACTTAGTGAACCCTTCTCTTGGCCAGGACACTCTCGTGGAATTTGGATCCTTTGACCCTGCCTGCCTGATGCCCGCCTGCCCGGATTACTGGACCTACTCGGGGTCTTTGACTACCCCACCCCTCTCGGAGTCTGTTACCTGGATCATTAAGAAGCAGCCAGTAGAGGTTGATCATGATCAGGTATGTTCCT
Source organism: Pedetes capensis (assembly GCA_007922755.1). Taxonomy (NCBI): domain Eukaryota; kingdom Metazoa; phylum Chordata; class Mammalia; order Rodentia; family Pedetidae; genus Pedetes; species Pedetes capensis. Next base: position 9,705 of record VMDO01041478.1, read on the forward strand.
TTTGCATATTTTCCATCTAGGGAAATCCTAGTCTGCCTATTGAAAACAAAGTGAGGCTCAAATTTTGACATCAGTTTTAACATCTTGTCTTAATTTGGATATGAATTAGGAAATGCTTCAGATTAACTAGGTTTTTTATTCTCCTGGGATTGAACCCAGGGTCTCACACATGCTAGACAAGCATTTGGAGATATATCTCCAGCCTCAAGTTAACTAGAAAGAAGAGTTAAAACATGGAAGAACATAAATGATTTGCTTCTATATTTGGCCATTGCATTTGTTTATGAATTGTGCATTTTATATATAAATATGAATCTCCATAAAAAATCAAGACCAATTTAAAGAGAAGTATAAAAGGTGAAAATAGATATGTTCAAAACCCTTTAAAAGCCTGGCATGGTGGTGTATAACTGTAATCCCAGCAACACCGGAGGTGGAGGCAAGAGGATTGCAAATTCGCGGCCAGAGGCAATCTGTGTAACTTAGTGAGACCCTATCTCAAGATAAAAAATAAAAATAGGGGCTGAGGGTGTGTTTCAGTGGTAGAGCACTTGCAAAGTATGCATGAGGCTGAGGCCCTGGATTCAGCCCCCCAATACCACAAAAAAAAAAAAAAAAGAAAGAAAAGGAAAAAAAGAAAATCTTTAAAATCCTTAAGGGAAAACTGAGTGCAATGGCGCATGCCTGTAATCCCAGCCACTCAGGAGGCAGAGCAGGAGGATCGCAAGTTCGAGACCCGAGGCAGTCTGTGTAATTTAGTGAGACCCTGTCTCAAAAAGTAAAAAAAAAATGGGCTGGGAGTGCAGCTCAGTGGCACAGCACTTGCAAAGCATAGAAGCACGAGACCCTGAGTTCAACACCAAGTACCATAAAATAAATAAAAAAGTAAAAATTTAAAAATCCTTAAGGGAATTTTGTAGTAGAACCCCAGTGAAAAGAAAATCTAATAATGACTGTGTGGAAATTTTAATGTAAGGTAGTTGCTTTAAACCTGGGATTTATTATTCCCCTAGAGAATAAGTTGAAGTGGTGATTACTATGTCTATACACAAAATCTTGTTCAATTCATAATATAACTAAAGTACCATAATATTAACTCTTCCTTTCCTTATGGGATTTTTATTGATTACAAAGCATTTTCACAAGAACAAAAACTTCCAAATTCTTTTTATGAAGCCAGAATAACCAATAAAACCAGCACCCATTGCAGACTTTCCCCAGCACAAAAGGGTAAACCCTAGATTGACATCTCTGGAGAATATTTTAAAAAGGTAAAATAAAATATTAGAAAAAGAATCCAGCAGTACATTAGAAGGGATATATATTTTATCCAAGTAGAATATATTCAAGTAATGCAAGAAGGATGATTCTTTATTATATTAATATAATTCATTGTATCAGTGAATCTAACTAGAAAAATCATATCATTTCCATAGATTCTTAAGACACTTGCAAAATTCCCTTAAGGATTTT
>VMDO01041479.1:0-11175 GCA_007922755.1 Pedetes capensis
GTGTGACCTTCTGCCATTGTTTCAGAGGTCCTTCCTTACTCTGAGATTACATTTCCTCCTCATTTTTATGTCTATTTTGTACTTCTGCACTTTACACTGGGCTGGGGTTTAATTCAGTAGGTAAAGTGCTGCTCTGCATTCTCTGAGGCCATGGGTTCAATCTCCAGCACTGCAAAAATTGGAGAAGGATGTGGCAATCCATTCCCAAAGCAATCCTGAAACAGCCATTGAAAACCCTATGAATAGCAAAGAAGCACTAACAGTGCATGGCACAGTGTCTGGGAGTAGTTCATTCTGTTGTAGACAGAGTCTCTATGAGTTGGACCTGACTCAACAGCACCTAGCAACAACAAAAACTCTTTACGTTTAGGTCTTTAATCTATTTGTGCTGTTACTTGGACATAATATAAATAGCTTTTTCCCCCTCAATATAAAAAGTTAGTTTTTCCAAGACTGTAAAACGATGTGTATTTGTCACAAATTAGTATTTTCACCTCATCAAGTGCATTTTTTCTGAGCTTTCATTTTTTTCACATTTGTAATTTCTTTTCTTGTGTAGTTGTAATTGATTTCTAATTCTCAGAGGCCAAGGCTCATGGGAGACTGCTTTGCCTATGAGATTATTATCTGAATCCTAAACTAGTTTTAAAATTTTAGGGTGAATTTACTGTATTTTTCTAAGGTCTCTAGAGCCAAAGAAGCACTTTTGTTGTCAGTAAAATGCTCCCCTAGGAGCCAGCTACTCCATGAATATTTTCTTGTTTTTTTCAGTATTGGGTTACACATTGTGTTTTCATTAAAGGAAGGCATAGCCTGAAAATCCAACATCTACTATTTTGATTCCAGAGACTTGAATGCAAAAATAAACCTTTGGTTGGAGTCATGTTTTGGAGTCATGACACCCTAGCTAATGGTTGACTAAAAACTATTTCTATAGGAAAGTACAATATATAAGATTTTAGTGTTGATTTTAGCTACTGTTGCTGATTTATTTTATTTCTTTTTTAGAGATCTTTTTGTGACACAATAAGGTAGATTCTTTGTAATTTCTGATTTTCTATTTTTCCCAAAGCTGAAATTCATAATTAGAATAAATAGACCCTTGAGAAGTATCTTACAGCACTATTTTTCTAATGCCTGGCAGTATTCTAATTCTAATAAATTGACCAGTAAAGAAAGAAAAATATAGAGATTTGGGGGCCTCAGTCCTAAAAACTGGGATTTATTAGGTAATGGATATGCCCTTAAAAATCACTTATTAAAAATACTCAGTCACAGTCTTAAACAACTGTGTATCATAGTCAATAAACGAATCTGTGCTTTACAAATCTTTAAGCTTAGTTTCATGAATATCATGAATAAAGGCAAATATCACTATGCAAGTAATGGTATTCTGTACTATATGTAGTTTTCTTTTGTTGGCTATAATTAATGAATTTCCTCATGTGATATACATAGAAAATTCAGGCTTAAAAAGCTGGAAAACACATTATGAGATGGCAGCAGTCATAACTATACTTTTATTTACTAGGTTTGAAATGTATCTTATCATTTTACTGACCCATATGCATTTTTTTTCTTTCTCAATAATGCTGAGGACATTTCATGAAGTATTGATTCAATTTCACGGAGAGCTTCATGGAGAGTACAAAATTGAATGACAAGTTTTAATTTTTTAGAGGTAATTAATACCAACTTTCCTAGTTAATCCAAACTCCGTGTGGAAAATACAAAAATAGCTTGCTTCATTTAATATGCATAACAGATGCTATTATATTTCTACACATCTGAATAATGTTTTCATATTGTTAAGAATTGAGTGTGATATTTCAATCTGAATTGTTGCAGATTTTTTTTTCAAGTCAATAATACAAGCCTACAAAATTAAAATGCACTACTTGTGTCAAACATAACAAAATCATTGTTTGTTTATTTTTTAAGGTGCTAATGAAAAAGATTAATGATACTGCTGGATAATGAAACAATCTGCCAAGAGGCAAGCCCCAGAATATAGAGTGGCACAGTAGCAAGGAAAGCATAGGAAAAAAATTTACTTTCCTCAGAATATGTTCAACAGAATTCTTTCTATCACTTGGCTGGCATTTGGGGCTTAAAAGAGTTGGCTTTCTTTTTATGTGTTGCTCAAATATCTTAGAGATTACTTACATCAAGACAGGAATCATTTGCATTTGAAGAGATTTTTGTCAAAAAACCTATAAGCGTATTTGACCTCCATAAAAACTCTATTTCCTAAACAAAGCCACCCACTCTGTTACATTTTATACATAGTAAAACATCATTAATGTAGACCCCAATAAGTCAAATTGATGACAGTTCAAACTACTTTTTCTGAAGCTACAGTAATGTTTTATCAAACAAATTGAAAGTTTATTAAGATTGACATTGAGGAAGAGGTGTGGCCAATCTTTTTATGTAGGAAATCACATCAATCCCTTTTAGTTGAACGGACTACAAGATTTTGTATGTAAAAAATACATTCATTTTCTCTGTTATTAAAGTTCCAAAAGAACCCTAGTACATTGTTCCTGACTAACAGTTACCTGTCCCTGGCGACTCTGAATGCTTAAAAAAATCAAAAAGATAAGGATAACAATAAAAATAATGATGGCAACCATGTACGAGTTACCTTATAAACCATGTGAATAGATACCTTTACATATTTCTTCATGATTGTACTAAACCCACATAAAAATACATTTTATAGATGAATAAACAAAGGATCAAAAAGTAATGTGCCAATGGTCACATAGTTTTTTGTGACATGTTATTTGATATTTAAAGCCATAGATCTACACCAATGCTTTTGAAGTTTTATCCCTGATTAGCAGTACCTACTGCTGATGCCAGTGTTCAGGCCCAACTCTATACTTGCTTAATCAGAAATTCTGGGAGTAGGTTCCACTCATTTGTTCCTAACAAGCTAACTAGGTAATTCTGACAGACACTCAAATTGAGTACCACTTATCCAGACAATATTAGCCATTGTATACACACACTCACACACACACACACACACACACACACACACACACACACATCACTGTACTATACCAGTATATTTTGTTGTTGTTAGGTACTGTCGAGTGGATTCTGACTCATAGTGACCCTCATAGGATTTTCAATGGCTGACTGTCTTGGGATTGCCTCAGGAATGGATTGCCAGGCCCTTCTCCCATTTCTGTGGTGCTTGAAATCAAACACTGGACCTCAGAGACTACAGAGCAGTGCTCAACCAACTGAGCTAAATCCCAGCCCATATCAGTATATTAGTTATTTAATTTATAATTAGGTTAAAAACTGTTGTGATTTGAATCTAAGATGTCCCCCCAAAACCATGTTTGAATGCTTGGTCCTCACCTGATGGTGCTATTTTGGGAGGCTGTAGAATTTTAGGAGGTGGAACATAGCTGGTGGACATAAGTCACTTAGGCTCTGGAAAATTTTAACTCAATCTCCATTTGCAATTCTTTCTGTTTCTTCCTGCTATGATGTGAAGAAGTCCTCTTCAACTGTCCCTGCCACCACGCCTCCTTGCCACCATCAGCTGAAATCTTGTGAATAATGAGCCAAAAAACTTTCTTCCCTTAAGTTGTTTCTGTCAACTATATTGGCAAAAGTAATGGATAAGGTGACTAACACAGAAAATTGGTACCAGAGAGTGAATTTGTTGCTGTCCCAAAACCTGACCACATGGTTCTTAGGCAATTGGAACTTGTTTGCAGAATTTTGGAAGAGCTTCGAGATGGAGTTTAGAGAAGCCTTAGAGTGTTATAAGCAAAACTTAATCAATGATTCTGGTGGGAATTCCAAAAACCACAATGTTGATAGAAATGAGAATACTCAAGATGTTACTCATTGAGTGTCAGAGGGAAATAAGAACCCTAGTGAGAACTGGACTTTAGACTATTTGTGTTACTTTCTAGCAAAGAACCTGGCTGTGTTCTGCCTGTGTCCTAAAAATTTGAATGAGGCTGAACTTAAATGTTATGAACTTATTAATTTGGAGGAAGAAATTTCAAGAAAGTATCACACTGAAGTTGTGGCTTTGTTACTACCAGATACATGATGAAAAAAAGTACGAAAAGCACATGGTTTGAATGAAATGTCCCCCAAAGTCATGTGTTTAAATGTATGTTCCCCAGCTGCTGGTTCTGTTTTGGGAGGCTGTGGAACTTTGAGAGGTGAGACATACCTGGTAGAAATTGGCCACTGTGAGTGAGTCTTTGAAACTTACCTGGCACATGATTCTGGCCAGGCTCTCTGCTCCTAATCTGCTATGATATGAATAGCTGTCCTCTTCCACAAGCTCCTGTAGCCTCTTTGAATAAGTCATCCATTTCAACATGGACTGAACCTCTGAACCATGAGTAAAAAATAAATATTTCTTCCCTTAAATTTTTCTGTTATGTATTTTGATAATAGTGTCACAAATGCCAGCTAATACACTAGTTTACTATGCTCTTAGTTTAAATATTTCCTTCCTTGTCAGATAAGTTTCCTCCATTATCAGAAACTGGCCCTCAAACTTTTGTATTATGTAAGAATGAGTGTCTATGGAAATGGAATGACTGACTTCAAGTTTTATATTTATGGATTAAAATATACATATTTCAATTTCTTTACCTGTGAAATGAAGTAGTTAGATTAAATGCTCTCCAAACTCCTTTGAGCTCAATGTCTTATTATATTCTTTCTGGTAAAATAGAATACCTGATACTGAGTAATGCACAAAGAACAGAAATGTACTTTTCACAGTTTAGGAGGCTGGGAATGCTAACATCAATGTGAGAGCAGGATTGGTGTCTGGTGAGGCTTCCTTCTGCTTTCCAAGATGCTGTATCACTGAGGGAGGAGGGATACTCTGTACTCACATGGTGTTTGTTGTTAAGTGCCTTCGAGTCAGGTCCAACTCATAGTGACCCTATGTACAACAGAAGAAAACACTCCTAGACACTGTGCCATGCCCAGCACTATGTCAGTGCTTCTCTGCTATTCATAGGGCTTTCAATGGCCAATTGTTTTGGGATTGTTTCAGGAGTGGGTTTTCAGGTCCTTCTCCCATTTTTGGGGTGCTGGGATTTGAATCCATGACCTCAGAGCACACAGAACAGCACTTTACCAACTGAGCTAAAACCCAGCCCTGTGTGCTCAAATAGCAAAGATTAGAAGGGTAAGAAAGGAGAAACTACCTTTAACAAGCCCTTTATTATTATAATGGTATTAATCTTTTCATGACACAGAACCTATATCACCTAAACATCACCTAAATAGCTTCATGTCTCAACACTCTTGCTTTGGGCATTAAATTTCCAAAACAAGAATTTGGGGGAACAGCAGAACACAGTGGTGCAGGCCTATAATCACAGCATCTCTGGAGGTGGGTGCAGGAAAACCACGAGTTTGAGGTCATAGGCCTCCTTTGTAAATTAGGGAGACCCTGACTCAACCAAAAAAGGGCTTTGAGTGTAACTTAGTGTTACAGCACTTGCAAAGTATGTAACAGGCCCTGGGTTCAACCCTCACGCACTTAAAAAAATGGGGGGAATTTATCTAGAACATAGCGCTCTATTATGATTCTAGTTGCCTTGAAAATGTGAGGATGCTAATTACAGGATTGTTTATTGATCTATGGCCTTACATCATGACTCTGGGTAGTGAGTGAGGGATCATTACATCATAGTTTACATGAATGATACTTTCAAGGTTCATAGGGTTTTCAATGGCTAATTGTTTCAGGAGGAGATTTCTGTGCCCTTCATAGTCTGTCTTAGTTGGGAAGCTCAACAGAAACTTGTCCATAATGGGTGTCCCTGAATGTATCTCTCATACTGTGGCACAGCTTTAAGTATCACAGCTAACATGCAGGCCCCCAATGTATGGCAAATTAGCAGACAAGTTTATGCCAAGAGATTTGGGAAATGCTACATGGCGATATGACTGGAAGAGATCCATATTTGTGCTTATTCCCAAGAGTGGGGTTCCAACTGAATGTGGAAATTATAAAAAAATCAGTTATATCATATGCAAGTAAAATTTTGCTAAAGTTCATTCAAAAGTAACTTCAGTAGTATAGTGACAAGGAACTGCCAGAAAGTCAAGCCATATTCAGGAGATGGTGTGAAACCAGGGATATCATTATTGATGTCAGATGGATACTGCCTCAGAGCAGAAAATAGTAGCAAGATATCTATCTATGTTTTATTGACTACCCAAGGACATTCAACTATGTGGATCACAACAAATTATTGATAACATTGGGAAGAATGGGAATACCAGAGCACTTAATTGTACTCGTAAGGAATCTCTACATGGACCAGGAGGCAGTTGTTCAAATAGAACAAGGAAAGACAGCCTGGTTTAATGTAAGGAAAGGTGTGCAACAGGGCTGTACACTTTCACTGCTCCTCTTTAGTCTCTCTTGTGGTTAGATGCTATCAAGTCAGGTCTGACTCAGTGACTCTCATAGAATTTTCATCCTGAGCAAATAATCTGAGAAGCTAGAATTTATTAAGAACAATGTGACATCAAGTTTGGAGGAAGACCCATTAATAACATGCATTATGCAGAGGACACAACTCTTCTTGCTGAAAGGAAAGATATTTGAAACATTTACTGATAAAAATCAAAGAACACAGTCTTCACCATGGATTGTGCTCAATAACAAGAAAACAAAATTTCTTACAACTGGGTCAGTAAGCAATCTCATGTTTGTTGTTGTTGTTAGGTGCTGTCGAGTTGTAGTTGTTATCTGACTCATAGAGACCCTCAGAGGGTTTTCAATGGCTGACTGTTTTGGGATTGCCTTGGGAGTGGATTTCCACATCCTTCTCTCACTTTTGTGGTGCTGGGAATTGAACTCGGGACCTCAGAGACTGCAGAGCAGTGCTCTACCAACTGAGTAAAATCCCAGCCCAACCTCATGATAAATGTAGTAATATTTGAAGTTGTCCAAGATTTTGCTTTACTTGGTTCAACAATCAACACTCATAGAAGCAGCAGTGAAGAAATAAAGACACATTGCATTGGGAAAAGTTGTTGCAAAAGACCTCCTCAAAGTGGTAAAAAGTAAAGATGTCACATTGAAGATGAATGTGGGACTGACTCATATCATTTCAGTTTTCAGTTCCAACATATGGTTTTGAAAGCTGGATAGTGAATAAGGCAGACAGGAAAAGAGTGGATGATTTTGAATTATGGTGCTGGAGATGAATATTGAATATGCCATGGCCTGCCAAAAGAACCTACAGATGTGTCTTATAGAAGGGCAACCAGAGTACTCCTTGGAAGCAAGATGGCTAGACTGTGTCTTGCCTGTTTTGGACATGACATTAGGGACCAATCCATGAATAAGGACCTCATGTTTGGGAGAGTGACAGATCAATGAAAAAAAGGAAAAGCCTCAACTAGATGAATTGATGCAGTGGCTACAGTAGTGGAATTAACAGTGTCAGGGTTGTTTTGTTCTGTTGCCCATAGGGTCACTGTAAGTCAGTCGTGACTCAAAGGCATCTAACAACAACTTGTGAGATACACAATCAGCAAAGGAAGGTAGCATTGTGTTAAGTTGTTTAATCATTCTCATTACTTTAAAGTCAACAAAGTAACCTACATATAGCCCTTAACTCTTCAGTGGAAAGACTAACAAATAGTATCAGAACACTATTTTCAGATAGTCCATGCTATGACTAGGACAAGAAATAAAGAGCAAAAGAAAATTACTCCAGGCATAGTTCTTCCATGATTCTACATGGAGATCTCCAAGAAGTCACTAGATTCCTGAGAATTTTTAAATTTATATTTAAAAATACAGATGAAAGCACTGGGCGCAGTGGCACACACCTGTAATCCCAGCAGTTCCAGAGGCGGAGGAGGATCACAAGTTGGAGACCAGAGGGAGTTTGCGTAACTTAGCAAGATCCTGTCTCAAAAAAAAAACATAAAAAAGTGGGCTGGGGGCGCAGCTCCTTGGTCCAGCACTTGCAGAGCATGCAGGCGCGAGGCCCTGGGTTCAACCCCCAGTATTGCAAAATAAATAAATAAATAAATAAATAAAGATGAACCTTATATTATATAATTTATAGGAGAGTAAGAAAATTTTAAAAATCATTTTTGTATGAATATATTTTGCAAAATTTGGCTATTATAGAATATATAAATGGCTTATATATTAAGGATTAAATGTTTCCTTTTATATTATTTCAAAATTTGTGATATAAAAGTTGTCTTTTAAAAAGGAAAGTTTGAAATGGAAATGTCAAAAAGAAAGTGCAAAAATAATACATTTAAAAATAGCTCATAAATCACAATGTTAGCAATTCAGATGGATTTAATTCTTACTACTATAAAAAATGAAGAATTACAATATATGAAATTGATTATTAACAGTTATATTTAAAAATTAGGAACATAAGAGAAAAATCTTGCACATTTTGTACAGTCTGTTCTTGGCTTTCTGGACACTAATGTACATGTCTTTTTTAATACAAATGAATTACTAGCTTTTTCTATTTTTTAATTTCTCAAAATGCACAATAATTGCCTTTCACACCTCAAATTCTGCACTGCACAAGACTATGGTACCACTTGTCTACCGTGCTGTGTGGATTCATGATCTTTACACATGTTTCTCCCTCAGCTTGTAATGCTTTACATTTCTCTTTCCATCCTCTTATCCCTTTGTAGATCTGACTCCTATTCTTCCTATTCCTTCCTCTCTCTTTAGACACAACCATCTCTTGGATTACTTCCTAAGCCCCCAGTTCTGCATGAAGAATTTGTCATGTGTATTTTTACCAGATATCTTAATAACCCTTCACATATATGTTCTAGGTGGACTAATTGTGTATTCTAGTAGCAGCCTTTATTACCTTAATTCTTCATTCATGCAGGTTTTCATTCTTCATAGATAAGACATTACTATCCTATAACATGGGCTGGGATTTATCTCAGTTGGTAGAGCACCTCTCTGCAGTCTCTGAGGTCCTGAGTTCAATTCCCAGCACCACAAAAAAATGGGAGAAGGACATGGCAACCCACTCCCAAGGCAAATCCTGAAACAATCTGCCATTGGAAACCCTATGAAGGTCGCTATGAGTCGGAACCAACTAGATGGCACCTAACAACAACAACATCCTATAACATACGACTTGCCTTTTTGACAATACCTCACTGGAAGGATCGTTCACTCAGGGTAGCAAATCTATTGTTGGTAAGGAGGCTTCATATTAACTTAATGGGGAATTATTTCCAAGCAACCTGGAGATTATTGAAGTCAAGTTGATTACAAAAGGAGAGTTTATTAGTGATGAATGCCAATGTAAAATAACACTAAATTGAAGGTTCTATGCAAATAACATGAAGTGTCAGAAGCTGTGAGTAAAGAAATGCCTGGAGACAGGAGAGTAATAGGAAAATGGTAGGGGTGGTACAAGTGTTAGAAAAGAAGCAGCAAGCAATTTTTTATGATAGAAGGATAATTAATTCTTAGCTAGGTGCAGTGGCTTGGTGGGGAAAGCTGGACTTGAGCCCATGATCCACTGCTTTGTGTGTTTCAACTGGGTGCCTCAACACTGCACCCTGCAAAGAATTCAGGCTGGGGAACAGAGTGTCATGCTCAGGAGTGGTGACAAAAGACAGGTTTATTTATAAGGGAAAGGGAGAGGGATGGGTGGTTGGAATGGAGAGGGGAGACAGGAAAGGAGGATGCTCAGCTGCTATCCTTGCCACTGGGGCAGGGACTTCTGGGTGTCATTTCTTGTCCAGTCCTGGAGTCTTTGCCACTTTGGAGGCCCTGAACTTGACTCTTGAAGGCTTGCCTCTTGAAGTACTTGATCCGTTGGTGTAGAAGTGGCAAAGAGAAGAAGAAGGAGAATGAGATCTGGTGGGTGCAGGCAGGCAGGTGAAGGCGAGGATGAAAGTGGGCTGAAGGAAGTCTTAAGGTAGAGGATGGGTAGGCTAAAGGCTAGGTGGGTCAGGTGGATGAAGGCCTCCGGTCCTTATGGGGCCAGAGGACAAGCAAGCAGATTCTGGATGGAAGTTGAATGAGCTGTTAGGCTCAGGGGTTTGGGGCTTTTATTCCCTTAGGCCAACTGTCATCCAACTGCCGAGAAATGACAGATGGCCAATCAGGGAAGTGCTGTGGGTGGCACAAGGGCTAGGGTTTGACCAATCATGGAGGCAGATGTAGCTCAGCCAATCAAGCCTCGAAGAAGCCTGAGCTGGCCAGTGCCATCTTGGCTCACTCCATGGGAGGGGGGAATAGTGAGGCGCCCAGAGGTGGGGCAAAGGCCAGCTGTCCCGAGGAATAAATTTGGGTCCTCCAGGAGGGCCAGAGGAGCTCCAGGTATCTGACATGTTGTGATACCTTCTATCTTCTTGAGAACCCACAACACCTCCCCCATTTTATTTCAAAAATTTAAAGGGACAGGGCAGGTGGGATACAGAGGCTTATGAGGGAGGGACTGACATATTTACAAAGTTCAATGGGGATGGGTGGTATGAGTTATACAGGTTTCAGAGGAGGGAATATACAACAACATATTTACAGATTAAGGCAGGTTGCTTACAACTAGGATACAGTGACCATATTTGTAGAATTACATCAACTGAGTACAAAAGTGGCAACGTATTTACAAAGTTTTTGTATTGGGTATAACAAGAATTTTAACAGTAATAGGAATTTCAAACAGTAATAATAGTAAGTTGTAACTGGGGCAAGCCTATACTTAGTATAGTGTTTTGGAAGTCTTTTGGAGGGTGATCAGTCCCCCATCAGGCTTGGCTCCCTTAACAAGGCCACTACACCTGTAATCCCAGCAATTTGAGAAGCAGAGGTAGGAGGATCACAGGTTGAGGCCAGAGACAGCCGGCATAACTTAGCAAGGCCCTGTCTCAAGAGAAAAAATTAAACAATGGACTGGTGATGCAGTTCAGTGGTAGAGCATTTGCAATATATGTGCGAGGTGCAACACACAAATATCGTAAACAAATAATTGTTGCTTAGAAGGTAATTGAATCATTAGAGATAAAAATCTAATACTTAACTATGTTCTAGGTCTAGTGATAGTTAACTATATGGATATTCCTGTGAGACTTGACCATCTTCCTAAGATCCTCATACAATAAAACCATTATTACTTGAAACAAATTAATTGA
>VMDO01041480.1:0-11174 GCA_007922755.1 Pedetes capensis
GAAGATATCTCAACATCATAAAGGCCATTTATGACAGACTGACAGCCAATATATTAAATGGAGAAAAATTGAAACCATTTCCTCTAAGATCAGGAACAAGACAAGAATGTTAACTGTCTCCTATCTTATTCAATATTGGGATCAAAGTCCCAGCCAGAGCAATCAAACAAGAGAAAGAAATCAAAGGGATACAGATAGGCAAAGAAGAGGTCAAATTATCTTTATTCATGGATGACATGATCCTTTACCTAAAGGACCCCAAAAACTCCTCTAGAAAATTTCAGACCTGATTAACTCCTTTAGCAAAGTGGCAGGACACAAAATTAATGCTCAAAAATCAGTAGCCTTCCTTTACACCAACTGTGGGCAGCAAGAGAAGGAAATTAAGGCAACAATCCCTTTCATGATAGCTCACCAAAAACTTAAATACTTAGGAATCAATCTAAGCAAAGACCCTGGAGATCTCTACAATGAAAACTTCAATATATTAAAGAAAGAAATGGCAGAGGATAGTAGAATGAGGAAGGACCTCCCCTGCTCATGGATTGGGAAAATCGATATTGTAAAAATGGCTATACTACCAAAAGGTATTTAAAGATTTAATGCAATTCCCATTAAAATTCCAACAACAGACTTTGCATAAATAGAAAAAAATCCAAATATTCCTATGGAAACACAAAAGACCACATATAGCCAAAACAATCTTAAGCTGAAAAAACAGTGTAGTCAGGATCGAAATCCCTAACTTTAAGCTATACTATAGGGCTGTAGTGGCTAGGATTTAGCTCGGTTGGTAGAGCACTGCGCTGCAGTCTCTGAGGTCCCAAGTTCAATTCCCAGCACCACAAAGATGGGAGAAGGGCCTGGCAATCCACTCCCAAGGCAATCCCGAAACAGTTAGCCACTGAAAACCCTATGAGGGTTGCTATGAGTCCGATACTGACTTGAGGGTACCTAACAACAACAACAACAACAGGGCTGCAGTAGCAAAAACAGGTTGGTACTGGTACAAAAATAGGCCTGAAGACCAGTGGAACAGAATTGAGGACCCAGAGATACACCCATGCATCAACGACAACAACAACAACAACAACATCTATAGCCACCTGATATTTGACAAAGGAGCTAAGCAAGCAAATTGGAGAAGATAGCCCCTTCAAGAAATGGTGCTGGGAAACTTGGATTTCCACCTGCAGAAAAATGAAAACATATCCATACCTATCAATTTGCACAAGAGTTAATTCAAAATGGATAAAAGATCTCAACATAAAACCAGAAACCTTAAAATTACTGGAAGAAAAGATATGCAACACACTCCAACACATAGGGATAGGAAAGTATTTCCTTAATAAGACTCCAACTTCTCAGGAAATTGCACCAAGAATAGACAAATGAGATTACATGAAATTAAAAAGTTTCTGTACAGCAAAGGAAACAATCAACAGAGTTAAGGAAGAGCCCACTGAATGGGACAAAATCTTCACACCCTACACATCTTACAGAGGACTAATTTCTAGAGTTTGCAAAGAACTCAAGAAAATAAATCTCAAGACAACAACTAATCCAATACACAAGTGAGCCAACGAACTGAACAGGCACTTCTCAAATGAAGAAGTTCCTGTGGCTATGAAGCACATGAAAAAATGTTCACTATACCTAGCCAGTAGGGAAATGCAAATCAAAACAATTCTGAGATTCCACCTTCCTCCAGTAAGAATGGCCAAGATCAACAAAACAACTAATAACAAATGTTGGTGAGGTTGTGGAGAAAAAGGAACTCTCTACACTGTTGGGACTGTAAACTGGTTCAACTGCTTTGGAAATCAATATGGAGATACCTCAGAAAACTAAAAATGGAACTGCCATATGACCCAGCTATACCACTACTGGGAATATACCCAAAGCAAGATCAGTCATCATACCACAGAGACACTGCATCTCCATATTCAATGCAGCACTCCTTCACAGCAGCAAGAATATGGAACTGACCAAGGTGCCCATCAACAGAAGAATGGATAAAAAATTATACTACATATACACAACAGAATACTATTCAGTAATAAAAAAATGTCATTTGCAACCAAGTGGACGGTACTGTAGAACCTCACCTTAAACGAACAAACACAAGCTCAAAAAAAAAAAAAAAGAAATACAATATGTTCTCACTCATATGTGGAAGCTGAATCATACTTGAAGATAAAATCCTATACATAAATTGGTATATAAAAATGCACAATTAAACTTAGTGAAGAAGGGACAATACAGAGTAGAAAGAAGGAGGGAAGGAACTAGCAGAGGGAAGCGAAGATTGTGGAAGGTGAGATGGGGAGGAGACTCAATGTGGAGGAATGAAGCAGGAGAGGATTATTTTAATGTAAGCAGTGCAACTTCATGAATACATTGGAAAAGTAAGGGACTATAACCCAAACATGCATTTTTTTACTACATATAAGCCAGAAGGCTCCATAAACCTTGTGGGTTGATGAAAGTGTTGCCAGAAATGATGTAAAGGATGCATAAAGGAAAAAGCCAATGCTGTATTACTCTGTATCCCATCATCATTTATTATAAATGGAGATAAAAAAGTAAAGGAGAATGGACAGAAGAAAAAAGGACAAGAAAAGGACATTGTTTAGTGAATTCTGTTCCCTTATCGAGACTAGTTGTTGTTGTTAGGTGCCGTCAAGTCGGTATCCAACTCATAGAGACCCTCATAGGGTTTTCAATGGCTGACTGTTTCAGAATTGCCTTGGGAGTGGATTGCTAGGCCCTTCTCCCATTTTTGCGGTGTTGGGAATTGAACTTGGGACCTCAGAGACTGCAGTGCAGCCCTCTACCAACTGAGCTAAATCCCAGCCCATTGAGACTAGTAGCTACCTGAATTTCTAACCTTTTGTAATGCCCACCTCTGAGCTCAGTCCTTTGAAGACACTGGGAATCCATTAACCCATTCAGGACATGGGTCCCAGGGACAAACATTTCTTT
This sequence comes from Pedetes capensis, assembly GCA_007922755.1. NCBI lineage: Eukaryota > Metazoa > Chordata > Mammalia > Rodentia > Pedetidae > Pedetes > Pedetes capensis. The sequence continues at coordinate 2,986 of VMDO01041480.1, forward strand.
CCTTCCCTGAAGGTTCAAATTCTACTATAAAGATAACTACCCTTGGCTTAGGACAGCAGTAGCTCTTTACCACTGTCCACCTTTGTGTCTTGAAGATCTACTGCCTTTATAATCTGTTTATATTCTCTGTCTTTAATAAACTTTATCTACACTCTGTACTATAATTTCTGTGTCTCACATAAACTCATTTATACAGGGAAAAACAGACAAACATAGTTGTCTGCTGCCTGGGAAGGGGAAGGTAATTGCTACTGCCAGGGAAGGACCTGCCACCACCAGCCTCCTGGACTGATGCTCTGGTCTTGTGCTTCCTTCTCCAGATTCATCTACTCATGCTCTCTGCATCTCCCCAATAAAAATTTAAGGAAACCACTTGGGTAGGAGTGCCCTCTGGAATTTGGGGCTGTAGGAATTGGACTGAAATTGGACTTCCAGTTTTCCCAGAGGGCAAAACAAGAAGAGAGGCTGCTGTGGAGGTGAGCTATATTTCCACTATCAGGGGAGAGGGTGCAAACATAGTAAGACTTCTTGAGTATCTGATGCAGTTCTCAATCATATCAGACTCAATGCCCTCTTTCTATAGTGAATACCTTATAACATTCCCTTTTAATATTCTGAAGTAGAATCTATAGATAACACAAGGTACATGCACATGATTTCAAAAATATATAAATATAATGCTCTAATTATAATATGAAGGAGAAATAAAAGCAACTTATAATAAAATAATAAGCATTTCAATATAAAAATGCTTTGGCCTGAGCACACTAGATGACGTAATGAATCAAATGCTTGCAAATACTTAGAATGAACAAGTCTGGATTGAAATAATAGTATCCAACAGAGTATATGCAGTGTCTTTTCTTTCTATTTAACTATTTGAAATAAAGAATAAGTGTACTCCTATATATACACACACACCTGCAGCTATAGCACTGTGGCATCTGATCCCATCAGATCTTGGAAGCTAAGCAAGGTAGGGCCTGGTTAGTACTTGGATAGGAGACCGCCTGGGAACACCAGATACTGTAGGCTTGGGAGAAGGGCCCAGCAATCTACTCCCAAAAATCAATCCACCACTGAAAACCCTATGCACAGCAGAAAATCACTGATGATAGTTTTGCCTTTATGCAGAGTCCCTATGAGTCGGATATCGACTCGAGGGCACCTAACGACAACAACATATATATACACAGAACTGCCATGACTACAGTAGCTACTTTTGAAAAGTCTGGTTGCAAGTATGTCATATTGACTATTTATATAAATGGTGTATCAGTGAAATGATTTTCTGAAGTAATAAAGAACTTATAAAGATCTGAAGCCTGCAGCTGTGCCACTGTGGTGTCCGATCCCATCAGATCTCAGGAACTAAGCATGGTTAGACCTGGTTAGTACCTGGATGGGAGACCACCTGGGAACACCAGATACTGTAGGCTTGGGAGAAGAACCTGGCAACCCACTCCAAAAAAAAAAAAAATCAACCATTAAAAACCCTGTGAATAGCAGAGAATTTTGACAATAGTGTTTTGTCTGTTGTACACAGGGTCACTATGAGTAGGACACTGACTTGATGACATCTAACAACAACAAAGTTCTGAAAGAAACAGTGTACAATTATCCTTTGATTTATCCAGTGTTTGTAATTTTAGAAAATTTAGAATGGTATAAACCAAGGCAAAAAGTACTTTGCATTTATATATTTTTCATGTACACATGAATATTCAAGAGGACATTCAAAAGCTCTCAGCACCTGGAACAAGTAGTCACTTGCTGGCAGATACCCTGGTCAGTGTGGCCCTTATCTAGCCAATGTCATTGAATTTCACTCCCCATCATTGTAATAATAAAAAATGTTCCAAGAATTTTCAAATGTCCCCCCGTGTGTAGTGCCTCACTTGTTGAGGACCGTAACTTTAGATTTTACTGGATATTTTCATATCTGAAAGCCAATAAATAAGTTTTGGGATTGATCCAGGATTTCATGCAGGTCTGAGGAAGAAATAGTTTGTCAAAAGAGCAATAGTAAGAAAGGAAAAATTTGCATTTGCTTGCAGTCTATAGAGTTTAGCTATTTCCATGAATATATTGTATTGATAATAATGCTAAAAATACTAGAATATTGCTCAGTAAACAGTACAAAGACTGAGCTAGAAATATGCTCACAATATTTAAAGAATAATGAGATAACTGGAGTGTAATGGCATAAGTATAAAAACCAAGAGAAAGAAACTGAAAGGATTTAAGGTCAAAATGCAACTAGAAGCCAGGTACTGTGGCACACTCCTGTAATGTCAATGACTTGGGAGGCTAAGGCAGGAGGATCATGAGTTTGAGACCAGAGGAAGCCTGTGCAATTTAGTGAGACTCTGTCTCAAAAATGAAAAATGAAAAATAAAAAGAGGCTGGTGGTGCAACTCAGTGGTAGAGCAATAGCATAGCATGTGTGAGGTCCTGTGTTCAACCCTCTACTACAGAAAAAAAAAAAACAAGAAGAAAATGCAAGGCCTTTTAGGCCTTGGAAATAAGTTTTAGTTTTATTTAAGATGTATTGAGAGGCAGAGATACGACATAAACTGACTTATGTTTACAAACAGCATAAAAGTTATATTGATCTGAGGAGTCTAGGTTGTAAGGAAATAAGAGTGGGTGCAGAGAGAATATTTGAGAGGCCATTTTACTCTTCCAGGCAAGGGCTAGGGCTATAGTGGTAGCAGTAAGAAAAGCAGAACATATGTAGGATGTTGAGATCATTGTACTTGCTGATGGATGGATGTGGATGGGAGTAGGGAAACTATAATGGTCTTGACTCACTGGGAGGTTGGTGATGCCTTTGATTGGGATGAAGGGAACACTTGAGAATATAATTTGATAGGCCATTAAAAAGGCAACTATTTTTCCCTTTTATCAAATTATGTCTTGTTAGCAGAAAGACAAATGTGTTAAGTACATAACTGAGGACTTCCAATTAGAAAATAGCCATCTAGATACCTTTACCATCAGTCATTGATTAATATCTTTAAGCATATACTGGCCTGCATCTAACTTTCAGCAATTTCCATTTGCAGTTCAAGTCTAGATTTTGCCTCTCCCTTGTTCTTCAACCAGAATTTCAACATAATTTCTTTATCCTTAAAACTTTTGTAAGAATGATTGTATAGTGTTAACAAATGTAAAGAAACACTACTGTTTATAAGACACTTATATTGTGCCACGCTCAATTAAGCTCCTTACATACATTGTATCATACGGCTTAATTTCATCTTCACAGTAGCACTGTAAGGTAGGTATTACTACTTCCATTTTAAGACAAGGAACATGAGACTCAGATAAGTTAAGAAATTACCTCAAAATCTTATGGCTAAGAAATGGCAATGCTGAGGGTAAATAAGTTAGTACACACAAGAACCTGTGCTCTTACGTGCTCTTATGTATCATAATCATCCACTATGGGTCATAATTAGTTATCTTTTTAAGAAAAATTCACTGCCAACCCCTTATAATGTAGAGTTAAGTAATGTAGAAGTTCTCTTAACTTTTCCATCGGACACTATAGCTAGAAAGCTTATAAACCTGTTATTTTGAATTGGTCCTATACTTTATCATGTCCATTTGTTTCTTAATTTATCCTAAACATAGCCAATAGCTACCATGTTTGACAACTGGAAAGAGTGAGGTCCCCAGAACCACCAACTTCAGATTTTAATAATTGGTTGGTGTTAGGAATTTCTGACTGGATGTAATACAAAGAGGCAGGCTTAAAGACTTTTTTGCCAACTCTTCATTTCCAAACCAAAGAAAGCCAATTTTATAATGTATATCCTCTAACAAATAAGAGTTACTTATTTGCTTCTTGTTTTGCTTTATTTCTAGATAACTTGGGAAAGCCTATGGATGACCAGACTTGTTTTATTGTGTTTTATGGTACTGGGGATAGAACCCAGGCCCCTGCACATGCCAGGCAACCACTTACCACTTGGAACAGCCTATGGGAGAAAAGAAGCTAAATTATTTCAAAACAAACTAAAACAAAAACCTGAAAAGGGAAGGGTATAGAAAAAAAGAATGACTATCTCCACAAGATATTATGAGAATTATTGAATGGTTACACAATCCTCAGCAAATATTAAAGCTGATATTTCAAGGTCCATTATTAAAATGAAAAACTTTTTCTTTCTATCTTGGGATCCGCCATGAGAAATTCAACAATCAATGTGCTCATTCTAAGTCTGGGGAACAATTATGGAATGCTATGTGCCAGACGCAGGTGTTAGGGAGAATTGTGTGGGAGTGGGCATGAGGATGAGCCAGATGGGCATGGTTCCTCTCCCAAATAAGCCCCAAAGTAGTTATTCATACATAGAAACAATAACTGAAAGCCATCTGAACTAGCACTGAATATAGCCATAGTTGAGGTTAGCAAAAGGGTCAAGGTACTGTATTTGTTCAAATTGTTGCAGCTCCTTCAAGGTGCCATTCTTTCTGGTGAAGTTCCTGAACTTGCCAGTGTGAATAGCCTCATCTGGACATTTGTAGAGAGAATGTGCACATTAGCTCAGCTTCTATGGGGCAAAGATGAGTATGGGAAAAAGGATACAGTCACATTCAGTCTGATGGTAAGGGGAGAAGCACAACGTGAGGGAAAACGTGTTTCAATGTTAAAGAAGTGGGATGAGAATGATGGGCAGGAGATGGAAGCAGATGAGGGCACCAGAAATCATTTTGCCTTTTAAACTTCTTTTTAGGGCAGGTTGATGGGAAAGCTATTAGTGGAGAGATTATCTCCGAGGAAATAGGATTTTTATCATGAGATGATACTCTAAGGTGCCAGAGCGCTGAGGTTTTCTACCACTACTCTTTCTTCTCATCCCTTCATTGGTCACCCCTTGCTGCTCTCTGCCTGCTTTGCCCAGTGGTGGAATTGGAGCAACCAAAATAACCAAGGTAAACCATCTACTGGTGGTGTCTACTGGCTGAAATCTTCCCTAATGGATTATTTGGCCCCCATACTTGACCTTGTCATAGAAGGAATTGGATTCTTGGGAAATCCTTTGATAAATTGACTTCCTTTTGTTGAAATGAAAGTAACGAGGAGAAAACAGAGACTTCAGAGTGAATTGAAATCTATTCTTAACCTCTTTTGCAAGACAGCTTGCTTGGGCTGAGAAAATAAGCAGCATCTGTTCTGAGCTGTTACTCATAAGCATTAGGTTTGGTTGAAGAAGTGGCCATGTGGAAAGGGGGAGTCGATTAACTAAATAAGTAAGTTTCTCATTAATATTTCTGAATTGTTTCTTTAGTTCTATGAGAAATTAACAGCCTGCTGGATTTGTGCAAATTCTTGAGGCTCACGACATAACTAACAGTGATCATTTTAATGACTTTATTTTTAAATAAAGTGTTTGCCTCTGGACAAAGTTCACACTGGGCTTGTACATTCTTGCAAAATATTGGACTATAGTGGGCCCCTTCAGTTTTGAAGCACAAATAGATATCTTTTTGCATCCATAGGGGCATATGTGCATTTGCTTCATCGGGCCTGTGGCTGTCTGTTTTCTGGGCACAAGGCTCAGTTAGCTGCACAGAATTGGACATGGAGCATATGTCCAGGAGGACTTGGAGGAGACTCTCATGTTCTTTCTCTGTATTTCACTACAATGCCCTCCCCAACCCTCACACACTCCATGGTACACACTCAGTCCCTGGTATCAAGCCCTCCTACATATTCTTCTCTCCTTATTCTCACAGCTTTTGGCAGGCCCATGCATGTACCTCCCCAGGTTCCCTTAGACCATCTTAGTACCATCCTGGTCAATCTTGCTGACTCTTGTTTCTCTCCAGAAGAGCCCTATCACTGCTCACTGTATGCTTACTACAGGCTCACTGCATGTCAGGCATTGGGCCAAGCATTAACTTAAAAACAACCCTGTGAAAGTGCTCAATCTACAGATGAGGAAGCTGAAATTTAAAAGGAGGAAAGATTTATTTAGGTTCATATTTTCAGAAGTTACAGTCCAGGATTGCATGACTGTTTAGGGGCCTGTGGTGAGGCAGATCATCATAGTGGGGAATTCGCCTCAAGGCAGCCAGGAAGCAAAGAGAGAGGAAAGGGCCAGCTCAGGTCTCAACAACACCTTCAAAGCCACACCAACAACCTAACCTTCTCACATTAGGCCCCACCTCTTAAAGGTTCCATCATCTTCCAGTAATGTCAAAGGCTAGTGACCAAGCCCCTAATAGATGGCTTTTGGGGGACACTGAAGATCCAAATCATAAAAATGTTTAAGCACAACTTTCCTAGAGTGGACTCTTGATTTCCTCTAGATTCTCATGTGTTGCCCTTTTCTGGTCTTGGTTTCTTTAAACAAATGGCCCCTCAACCCTCAGGTTTCTGGGATCCCTTCTTGACACTTGTTCCACAAATGCTCTAATATGTCTATATGCCACAATTTAGCTCTTTAGATTGACAGAGAGTCTTTGGCACTGTGAATCCAAAGGAGTTTTCTAGACACTTTCCTTCTTCCTAAGGGTTCATATGATTTTTTAAAAGTTAATTTTGGAAAATTATTAAATATTATATCTTTAAATATTACTCCTTTACCATTTTTCTGTTCTCCTTCTAAGGCTCAAATGAAATGTAAACAGTATTGACAATCAACAATATCTATTTATTAGATAATTCCAAGTTATTTCTAATAAAATGCAGTTTATGAGCTAATTCAGGTATTTTAATAATTCATTCAGAAAAGGCAGATGAAAAGATAGGCACAGGTAAAGACACATATGTTCAGGGAAAATGAAGTATAAAGCTTTGGGGTTTTTTCCCCCTTTTTTGTTGAAAATAAAACTTATATAATCAATTTCCCACTCATAAGTAAAAGTTGAGTAGGAAACATTTCATATTTTTGTAACCCAGTATTCATGTATATCTTCGTTCATATGCAGAGTTTATTTGGGTAATGCAACAGTCCACTGGCAGAATACCTAAGAATAAAAATGAATGTTAGTTATAAAAATGTAGTAACAAAATGAAGCTCAAGATGTATTCCTAGTGAAGCGAGAGCCCTCCTCAGTAGAAGCAGACGGTGTGCAGGAAGGTCTTGCCGCTCTTCTCCTCAAACTCCTGAAGCAGCTCATCGATCTCGTTATCCATGTCCTCAGTGAGCTGGATACACTGGCAGAGCTCACAGATAAGGAATGCCCCCAGGGTAGCCTCTTCATAGTTGTCTCGGATGTCGACATTAACCACATGCACTGGCTGGTAGGTCTCCTGTTCTCTGGAATTCAGATCTTCCACCACCTGATCGTAGACTCGCTCGTCACACGTGAGGATCAGATCAAACAGATCTTTGCAGTTCTGGAACCTTTCAGGCTGAGGCTTGATTTTCTTATTTCTGTCCAACATATGTAAAATGCCATTCTGGGTATATAAATTTTTATCTTTCTTAAGAAGATCATTGTACATCTGATCATACGTCGTTCTGAAATCATAAACATTCGGCTTGTCAGGTGCTGGCCCTGGAAGCTTCACGTGAGTTCCTGTTCCAAAGGATCGGACATTGAATCCTCGTGTGCTGAGGACTCTGTGAGCCTCCATGCTCCGGTTCTGGTTACTCGAGCACACCACAGCCACCTGCAGAGGTAACGCTGGCATTGCGCCACACAGTCTGCAATGTTCCGGCTTCAGAACTTCCACACAGCAGCTCTACTTCCACGCCAACAAAATGGCGATTCCCGCTACCACAGCAGGTCAGGCACTGCCTCAGAGTATGGGGTCTTGCTTTGGCCTGACGCAAGGTCACGACACAGGGAAGCCCCACCCCCTTTGATCACGTGATTCCCAGGCAGCAGAGGAAGGCACCTGTCTTGGGCGTGTACCACTGAGGTCAGAAGGTCACTGGGTGCTCTGTGCTAGCGTCCCATGTCGCAACCATAAAAAACACCTTATCAACTCCTCATTGTCGTTTATTCTCCCTTATACATTTTCTGGGCTGGGATTTAGCTCAGTTGATACAGTGCTTCTCTGCAGTCTCTGAGGCCCTGGGCTCAATCCCCAGCACAGCAAAAATGGGAGAAGGACCTGGCAATCCACTCCTGAGAACAATCTCAAAACATTCAGCCATAGAAAACTATATGAATAAGCCAGACGCGGTGGTGCATTCCTGTAGTCCCAGCGATTCGGAGGTGAA